>WBNO01019117.1:9241-35306 GCA_013400575.1 Peucedramus taeniatus | reverse complement strand
AAGGAAGGAAGGAAGGAAAAAAAAGTCTGTATCTGTCTTTTCTGGGACCAGTGAAGTCCTTTCAGGGACATGACATTTACATACCAGACCAAGGATCAGTCCAACACCCTATGCTATAAAAGAACCAATTCTAAATGCTTTGTAGAAAGGCAATAGCAGAATAGATTGTATCTCCAAAGGTCTCATTTACTCTCCACACATCTCTGTGGCAAAGCTATTTTCATCACTTGAAGCCAACATCTTCCCCAAAACATAAAGAGGTTAGAAACAAAGATGGTAAAATAAACTGGATTTTAAAACTGAGATATCAAAATGTGTTTGAATCATTAGAAGCTTTTTTTAAAGAAAGGTGATAATTTTAAGAAAGCATACAATTATATGAACAGTGTCAAGAAAAAAATCATTAAAAATTTATAATAAGACTGGTGACAGGACTGAATTTACAGAATAAATCTATCATTCCAAAAAAGGGACATATGTTTCCTTGTGACACTCAGTCCTGTGAGCAAATGAAGTGGTCAACAATGTCCATGTCAGATCAATCTTTTCAAACTGACTTTAATTTTCCACCATCCCATGGAGAGTTTACAGTGATGTCTTGGGTGCTGGCTAATGCCTAGTACACTGCTGCTTTATTCAAGCAACATGTAAAGGAGCTCTCTAAAACTCCACTATTGTTTCTCATTACATACTTTCCTCTCAATATGGTCTTTTGTCTTTTAGAGTAGAAAACATGGGTATTATCAGGTCCTGAAACACCTGTCAATAAAAGGCCTTTGTCCATTCCGCAAGGATGCAAAACCTGCTGGGCATTTTGGCAGCTAGAGGAATCTTACTAAACCTCTGTTTAGGCTTTTGACTAATAAATTTTCCAAGGAAAGGATGCTCAGAGAAGCTCATTGACATTAATGGAATGCCTGACACCTTTAGAACAAAGGTGCTATGTAAAATAGTAAAATAGTAAAAATACTTTTATTTTTTTCAGCATAATGTGTCACTATTAACATTTAATATTCTTTAGCTTCAGTGATGGAAGGGGGTCAGAACAGAGGGTCCTTTGTACAATTATCCCCTGGGAGATATTAATCATAGATGTCCTTCAGATATATGGCATATGCTGAGAACAGCCATGCCTGTATCCATGAGCACACACTTTAAGACCTCACATTGCACATTTTACTCATAGGTGCAGGTGACATCATGGCCTTGAAAACAACTCATAGGGAAAGGATATTTCCATCTGATAAAAATGATGCACTGCTGAAAAAAATACCATGAAAAAAAGCTGCAGGTCTATTTCCCAATTGTCTCCTAAGACTGGCTTCCACATAAAGTTGGGAAAGAGAGCAAAATTTCAGATTCTGAATATTTTAAATAGCAGCTTTTTAACTTTTCTGTTCAGCTTTATCTGAGAATTTTATGCCATTATCAGTCTGGAAGAGATACATGGGGAGAAAGGAATGATATCTTGATCATTTTCCCCAGAAATTTCATATTTTAAATAAGTATGTTGTTTCACAAGAATATGTGAGGTAATTTTTTTGGTTTTTTTTTTTTTTTTTTTTTTTTTTTTTTTTTTTTTTTTTTTTTTTGTCATATGATGCCATTTTCTCAGGTAAATTAAAATGCCGTGACTGTCTGTGATTCTCTAGATTCTCTTTTTTGGACTGTTGCATCAAGCTTGTAGTATCAAATTTCTTGCTTCAAGTATTCTCCAAGTCATAATGCATCTGGTTCTGCCCTATATCTTTGTATGTCTCCCTTCTTTATTGTATGTTAGAACTTCAAATTCTGCACTAACTGGGGACTGGAACAGAGCAAGTATTATTTAATACCTGATTTTTAACTCGGTTTGATAAATACATAAAATATTACAGATTATATTTGGCTGATTGAAAAACAAGTAGGTTCACTGAGAATTGTCCTAGATTAATATTTTGTGCAACCATGAGGGTTTGGAAACATTTTTTTACCTGACCTTCCTTCAAATGAGAAGACCCACAGACTCCTGGTTTGGCCCTCAGACTGATCCACCTATCTGCAATCTCTTTTTTATTGATACACTTTTTGAGATATTTTGTGTGTATTCAACATTGTCTTTTTAACAAAATAAATCAAAGCCTATCATAATTAATGTCTCTGTCCTTATTCACTTGGCACATAGAGATGATAAAATGTCATATGTTCTGTTAATGCTGAGGATGCTAAAGAGTCTCTGACACTATGCTATCAAGTTAAACAGGAGTAGCCCTCCCCTGGAAAATTCTGAAATTTCAAAACCTTAAATAGTATGAAGTGGAATGACCCACAGACTTCACAAAGTTTTCATTAAAAATGAAACCTCTGAATAAATCTGTAAGTTCAGAATTTGGCTTATCTATACGTGCAGAAGCATGTATTCAGGTAGGGGTTCTACAGAACTGCTGAGGTGAAAGAGAAGAATCCTGAAACAACTGTTTCTTTCCAATCCAATTTTGTTTGTTTTTGTGTTGAAAGCTGACAGATTTAGACTAGCCAAAAAATACTAAACAAATAAACAAAACCAAATTAGGGCAAAAAGGGCAGCATTGTAAAACAAGAAGGTTTTCTTTGTTTAAAATCTGAGACACAAAATGTCCTTTTAATGCTTTAAGCTCTCCTAACAAAAGAAGCTATGCTATGAGATAGTTAATTTAGAGTATAAATCTTTCTGAAAAAGGCTTATATTGCAGGTGAAACAATTTTCTACTGATTCATATTTTGAGGGCAAACTGTAGGTGACCTCTGGAGTCTTAGTCAGCACCAGAACACTCAACACAGCAAGAACAAGCCAGCACCTGCAGTCCTCTCAGTCAGGTGCTCCCTTTGGCCATTTCCAAACTGACCTGCAGCTGTAGGCTGGAGACTTTTTTTTCTTTACCAAAGCATACGGGTACAAAATTTGATGAACACCTATCTGACTTATATGCTTGAATCTTCCTTTTTACGAAAATCATGTTATGGGAGGAAGGGAGAAGAGGACAACTACTGATACGGCACTGCGGAAGCCCTGGTTTGTTATGTACTGTTTCTGTACTCCTGGAAAGAACTGTTTATATCTGGTGCCATAAATGCAGGCAGTGGTTGCACATGCACATAAATACAGAGAAAAAAAGGATTTTTCTGCAAATATCATATCTTTGGTCCAAAAGCCAACACTAAATTGGTGTATTAAATCTTTAATTTAGCAGGAATCATACAAGGAAAAAAATCCAAACAAACAAAACAAAAGAGCAAACAGATCATATTTTACTGTGAGGGTAGTCACACCTCTGGACAGGTGTCCAGAGATGTTGTGTGAAGCCCTCATCCTTGGACTTTTTCAAAATCTAGCTGGATATAGCTGGGCAGCCTGTGCTAGAAGACTCTGCTTTGCACAAAGGTTCTGATCTTTATTTTACAGTTGTGTTTCTTAACATAAATGCAGAAGATGGACAGACTCATTTTCTTCCTCTACTTTCTTTGCTGATCACAGTAACTTCTTAGAAAGAAGCCCTTCTGGCAAACCTGAATGGAAAATATATATGATGTGCACAAGAAGCTACTATCAGTAAATCAAACATATTTTTTGGAAGAATTCAGGATAATTTGAGAAGCAATAATGGTTTCCCTTGGTCAAGTAGGGGAAAAAAGGCAAAATGTTCTAACAGATGACTGACTAAAGGACTCTGGTTTTAAGCCATCTTTGGAACCAATGACAGTCTTTCATAGAAGCAGGAGTTGAATGGGAGAATGCAGTTAAACAACAGACTGACCTAAAGTGCATAAGGGGACCGTTGACAACTAACTTCATCTACCTGATTAGGATTAATTTAGTAGTCTTTGTGCTTGAATTCTTTCTCGGTTTTTTGTTGTTGTTGTTGTGGGGTTTTTTTTTGTTTTTTTTTTTTTTTCCTGCTCTGTTATTCTCTTACTCATCAGGGTAGTGATCAGTCCTCCTCTCAGAGATCCCTCCTGAATCATGTTGCTGATTTTTCACCAAATATTTAATAAAAACAAACCAGAGGAAACAGAATCCACCAAATGTACATACTTTCTGCACTTTATTCCAGAGGAAGAGTGGTACTGACATATGAGCTGCAAGCTCCTTTCTGTAATGAACATTCCAAGTTTTCCCATGCGAACATGCAACTGTTGGAAAGACATTGGGCACACGTACAAGTACCTACAGATGCATTCTGTCTCTGCAGTGTTTTCCTCATGTCATTTGAAAGAAGCACTTGCTTTCACTACATTTCAGATAATTCCTCACAAACTTAGTATCTTCCACAGTTCTCTCTCTAATTTGGAACAGTGAAGGACTTGTTACCCTTCCAGTTTTCCAGATAATTCCTTAAAAACTGTATGAAGTGTCTTAATCTGAGAAGATGGAAAATGATCCTAGTAATAGTTATGTTTATCTCATTGTTAGGTACAATGGAGAAGCCGGTGACCTTCAACCCTTTTCATATCATTGATCATTGAACAAATAGTAAGGTCTGTCTCTCTTTACCCCTATAATGCTGGACACCTTACTGCTACATGAATGTAACCTGAAGTAATATTGAGTCCTGCAGAAAGCTAGAGCTCTTTTTGGAAGTGCTATAGAAATTATTCGCAATTGAAGTCAAGGGAAAAATAAGAAAAACTAATCAAATATAGGTTTCCCAAATATTTTACTTGTTAACAATGGGACAAATTCCTTGGCAACAGTCTCTGATGCTGAAATCAGCAGTCTTTCAGACAAACCATGCAAAGATGCGGCTTCTCCTTGCTGCCACGAGGCAGGAATCCGGCTAGCTCGCCCCTTTGTGGCGGTGGGAGCCACACCAGAGGCTGCCCCAAAAACCTCCCCTGAGGCTTCCGTGGAGGTTAGGGCAGCTGCGTGGGTTCAGCTGCAGAGAAAATCCACTAGAGTCCCGAGATAAAGAAAGCCGGGAGCCGGACAATCCGTCAAGGTATTCCAAAGAGTTTTAATCTCCTTGAAGGGACAAGACGAAGTGGACACACCCAAGGCTCAGCAAGAGCTTATCAAACCTCTGACTCAGGGAGGTGGGTACAACAGCCAATGCGTAGTTACAATAGGGATGACGATATGTTTAACTAAACCAATAGGGAAAACTCAATAGGGGTGGGAGAAAACCCACACAACAAACCATACACAGGGGACAAGGTGATTGACACAGAAACCTCGAGAACAAGCTGGGCAGGGAAAACTTACTTGACATGAAGGGGGGCAGGACAACTGGGAATGATATAGCAGTAACAGAGGGAAGGGGAGGAGGAACAGGCTGATGGGCAGCCTGAGTTTGCTGGTTTTCCCTGAGTGGCGGGAAAACCTGGACAAAAGCCACTATAAGGGGAAGGGACAGGGGTAACATGGGGCAAACCATTATCTCCACTTGTATAACTTAACAACCCTCTCAAAATACAACAGCGAAAGAGTCAGGCAAAATTAAACAAAGCACACACCACTACACAAAGAGTTCTGTAATGATTTTAAAACTTCACATAAGTAGCAGGATCTGTTCCAGCTGAAACACAGGTTTTTAGCTTGTCCACAGACTTAATTTAAGGTGTTTGGATGTGTTGAGCCTGGAAAACAGTTTTTCTCAGAGGGAACAATTCTACTCTGAAGGATTTTGTTTTATTGGTGGGAAACAGGAGAAAAAGAACAAGACTCATTCCAGAAGTTTCCACTTGCTACCCTTATGACCTTTTAACTGAAAATAAAATATGAATAGCAGAATTATTTATGCCTTTTCCAACCAAGTAACAGATACTTTCAGTGTTCCAGAAGAGAGGAGAACACCCAAGAGGCACCATTTCACAGGTTTAATAATTTGATATTATACATGCTTCAGAGTGGTGACAGATTTATTCTTGCTTTATTGTTCATATCAACTTTGTAAGAAGTTCTTTTTGCCTCAGAAAACAGGGGTAGATGGTGTTCTTAATCTCTCTGTACAATTACTGGAGAAAGAAAAATGTGTCTAGGGCATTTTGCCATATGGTGGAATTTCTCATTACCTATCTAATATGTAGAGAGCTTAAAAAGATATAAAATTTAATTAAACACACAGATTTGGAGAATTGATTGAAATATATACTCTGTGAGTAATCAAAAACCAGCTAAAATATGTACACTGGTAAAGCTTTAAGGTGTGGAGTCACAGAATCACACATTCACAGAATAAGCTGAGTTTGATCATCCTCAAGGGTCATCAAGCCAAATTCCTTGCCCTGCCCTGCACTCCAACCTCAGGAGTCACACCATGTACCTGAGAGTGTTGTCCAAATGCTTCTTGAACTCCATCGGGATTCCCTGGGGAGCCTGTTCCAGTGCCCAACCACCCTGTGGATGAAAAACCTTTTCCTAATATCCAACCTAAACCTCCCCTGACTCAGCTTCAGGCCATTCTCTTGAGTCCTGTCATTGGGCACCACAGAGAAGAGATCAGTGTCTGTCCCTCCTCTTCCCCTCACAAGGAAGCTGCAGGCTGCAGTCAGGTCTCCCCTCAGTCTCCTCTTCTCCACGCTGAAAAGACCAAGCGACCTCAGCCACTCCTCATACAGCTTCCCCTCAGGGCCCTTCATCATCTTCATTGCCCTCCTTTAGATACACTTTAATAGCTTCATATCATTCTTATATTCTTGAGGCACCCAGAACTGCCCCCAGCACTAGAGGTGAGGCCGCCCCAGTGCAGAGCAGAGCAGGACAATCCCCTCTCTTGCCCACTGGCCATGCTGTGCCTGATGCCCCCAGGACACACTTGGCCATCCTGGCTGCCAGGGCACTGCTGGCTCATGTTCAACTTTCCACAGACCAGGACCCCCACGTCCTTTTCTATGGTGCTTCTTTCCAGCATCTCATTCCTCAGGCTGTACACCCAGGGTTGTCCCATCCCAGATGGAGAATTAGGTACCCATGACACCTTACCTTGTTTCCACTGGGAATTCTCCTTCTCTTTTTGCCTTATTTCCGAAAGAAGATTCCTGTTCTACCAAGCTGGCCTTCTACCTCATCTGCTTGACTTCCAATATTTGGGAATTGCCTACTCCTGTACCCTTAGGAGGTGATTAAGAAGTGACCAGCACCAGTACCTGCAAAATCATTTTCCAAGGAGACTTTACTCCATAATTCCACAAGCAGGCTGAAGTCTGTTCTCCTCATGTCCAGAGCTGAGATTTTCTTGGCACTTCTGTCAGCAGAGATTTTAAACTCAATTGCTTCACCATCTCTGTGCCCAAGACAGCCACCAATCTTCACTTTGCCTACGTGATCCTCTCTGCTGACAAGCACCAGGTAAAAGTGGGCCTCTTTCTGGTCAACTCCCTTAAGATCTGTTCCATAAAGTTGCCATCCAGGTTTTTTAGGAATCTTTTGCCTGAGGCTGTGCCATCTGGTACTGATCTTAGGTAATTTCTGGCAAGTTGAAATTCCCCATAAGAACAAGGGCAGTTAACAAAGAAGTGTCCGTTAGTTCCTTAAAAAATAGTTTGTCATTGTCCTGACTAGGAGGGCTATAGAAGATTCCCATGGTGATATCCACATTATTCGTTTGACCCTAGATTCTTATCCAGAGACTCTCAACTGTGCCGTTGTCACATGTGAGCTCCATACATCTAACCCTTCTACTCCATACAGTGCCACCCCTCCACCTCTCCCACCTATCCCTCCTGAAGAGTGTGTAACTGTCCAACAGGGCACTCCAGTCACAGGACTCATCCCACCAGGTTCTCTTATGCCAATGATGTCAAATCTCTGGGACTGGACCACAGCTTCAGGCACCTCTTGTTTGTTCCTCATGCTGCAGGCATTAATGTAGAAATATTGCAGGTGTTCTATATCGTAGCAAACACCTCCTGAGCCATATTGAGGAATCCCGTTAGTGCTGGTTTCCTCAAGTTTTGACACACTGTCCCCTTGCTCATCATTGGCCAGCCTGGTTTTTTCCCTTTCCCCCTTCCAAGCTAGTTTAAAGCTCTGTTAGCAAGTCCCACTCGCACTCCTGTGCTAGAACTCTTTTTACCTTCTGCAAGAGGTGCAACCTATCAGGTGTCAGTAGACCATGTATTGAGTAGATCATCCCATGGTCAACAAATCCAAATTTTTTTCTGCTGACAACAACCTCAGAGTCATGCATTGACCTGATTGATGGATCTCCCTGTTCCTATCAATATTATTTCTTGCTACTAGAAGAATCAAGGAAATCACTTCCTGTGGTCTTCATCCCTCTACCAGGAATTGTTCCAGGGCCCTGAAGTCTCTTTTGATTGCCCTTGGACTTCTCCTTATTATTTTGTCACTGCCAGCTTGAACAACCAATAATGAATGTAGTAGTCAGAGTCCTGAAGGACAGAAGATCTTTAGCAAAAGCAGGGCATTCCCAACAGCAAAGAGTGTCACAGACACACCATCATATTTTTCCTACAAGAGAATGAGCAGAACCAAGAGGCCATGGGTAATAATGGGAAAACCTATCCATATGATAGCTACCCAGTAAACTGGGTATTTTCAAGTGTTTCTGTCATTCTGAAGATTGCAACCTTACCAAATAAACAGCAATACAAAAACAAATTAAAAGCATTCACAGTAATTTCAAAGGAATAAATAAATCCCTGTGATAGCTTTGTTTGAAAATTGATACCTTGCACGATTTTGCAGAAATCTGTCAGTACATGTTGCCTCATGTCCATATATCCAATTATTAGAAGAGTTAATCATCAAATCCCCTACCAAAGTCATAATCCTTCATTTGTGACTGCACGATTATTTAACATCGTAACAAATTGTTGTACTGTGTTCTTTGTACTTTTACTGTGTTATTTGTACTTTTTCTGTAATGATTTTTTACTTTGGTTCATCCCGGTTCTCCCCTGTTGTGATGATTCTGCCTATGTTGCCTCCTCCCTTCCCTTCATGTCAATCCACTGCCTCCACCCCTTGACTCAGCGATAATTGCTGAGTCATTCCCTTGACCCCTCCCCAGTGTCCTGTCCGTCACTCGATAGCCCACTTTTTCCCCTAGAAACTTCTACCAAGGGCGTCGAGTGATTGGTTCAGGCACTGGCATCCCTCCCTCACAATGTCTTCATTGGTTTCCCCCAAAGCCTATCTTCCCCATTTCCACACCCCCATGATCACCCATTGATTCCTTGTTCAACCCCTCCCCTGTTCCCTCCTCCCTTGATAATGTGTTGTACTGCTGGGTTCCTGGTCTTGGGATGAAGGTTGTCCTGGGTTTTGGAGCCTTACTTCAATAAACCTGGATTAATATCTTCACCTGGAGCCCGCTCCCTCTTTCACCCTCATCACTCCACTGCCTCACCCCAACAAGGCGAGAGCCTTAAACGCTCTCCTGACTCCCCGGGAGAACGGGAGAGTGTCCCCCTGCTGTCAGAGGTGCCGCCGCTAGCTGGGATTCTCCGACAAGATTTGGAGAGGCACGGCGACAACAAACCATATTATTACAGTTTATTACAAATCTAAGTGAGAAATAAATGGCAAGAAATGGGATTTCTTAAAGGAAGAAAGACATCTTTAAAGATCAGTGCCAAGGAAGAGGAGGTATGAAACAGGGCTGAGAAAATGTAGTTTGAATTGTCACCTTTTTTCTCTGAGTGTCACTGATCCCTTTTTCTTGTACGCTTCTCAGGAATTTACCTGTTTGTCTTGTTCCTAATCCCACAAAAGGCTGAGAGTCCTACTGGTTTTCCAGTTTTAGCTCTTTTCCACTGATCTGCAAGTGAGGGCAGCTAGCTTGATGGAAAAAATAAGCTCCTGCAGAACTGTTTGTTTGATGTTTGTATAGGATTCTTTATTTTGTGAATGCTTTTACTTCTGAGAGTGCTTATAAACAGGCATCAAACACAGTTCCCACTTAGTAAATGGTAAAACTCACTCTGACTTCAGTTAAGAAATACCTTCATAACTGTGGTTTACAATCTTTCATCCATGCAGAAAGATTAGTCTGGGAGATAACCACGTCAGCATCAAAACTTATCTTTCCCTTTATCAGGATTCAACCTATTGATGTGAACAGAGAGGTGAGCAATGCACTCTCAGACTTTTTTTTGGTTGGGTGACTTAAAGAGCCAGAGGCTGTCCATCCACAAGTAGCAATCCTGCTATGTGCAAATCTAAAGAATTTCTGTTCATTTTATATAGGCCAGCATAGAGCTTTAAAATCACAATATCGTATACAGAAGCCCCCATATACATCTTAATTTGATTACTCAGGTGGTCCCACATTACATTCTGGCACCATTACTGCCTCATTAATATGAATCTAGAGGGTGAAACAAACCCTAAATTTATTTAATACATGACAAATATTTTTACCAGTTGGGATAAAGTCTCAGAGCTTAAAATTTTTCAAAGAGAATGGTCCTGTATTAGGCATCTCATGTATTAGGTACCTGTGTTAGGGCCTCATCTGGCCCTGTTCATGTTGTTAGTCACAGGCTCATTGTGAGGTCTTTGTTGAGGCAACTGCATTCTGCAGGTCCACTATTCTCAAGGTTTTGTTTAGGTTTAGCTTTTATTTTATGAGAGTAGGACACTACCAAAAAAATGTTTTGAAAACTGCTAAGTGCAAGTTGTTTTGTGTACTGAATCAATAAACAACATTAAAAAACAAACAAACAAACATACAAAAAACCTCCAACCAAAACAGAAGGACAAAAATCTGTTTAAAAAGATGACAAGTCGAATCTAGAAGGGAGAAAAAGGGGAATCAACTCAGTGCAACATCTGCTTCAGGATAAACCAGTCAAATTTAATTCATTTTCATACAGTAACTTTCAAACAAAGCTCTCAAAACATTTTATAGTAAAAGATAAAATGACACGGTAACTTTACAGAAGAGGTTATTGCAACTCTCTCATAGACAGCAAATGAAGGAAACTGGGAGCAGCAACAGACTGATCCAGGGAAAAAAAGGATGCATATTTAAAAGATGAAGAAAGTATTATCTTTGTACAATATAATAGAAAAAAGAGATGAATAATGATAATATGAATGAAGATGATGTTGAGCACAATGATGGGGATGGGGATGAGGAAAAGGATAAGAAAGTTTCTCCTTGCATAAAAATTTGTGTCTGTTTTATATATGTAGTAACTAAATTTCATGGCCTTGAAGAATAGATAAATTTATTTTGCAAACGGAGAAACCTAGACTAAAAAAATACTCTAATAGGACTGTTCTAGGAACGGAGGCAGCTTCCTACTCACAGTAGCTGGAAGATGAGAAATAAGACCGCCAGTGCATGTCAGGACAAGAATAAAAAAGCCTTCTCTGTTACTTTTGGCGTATCCAGTACTTTCCAATTTTTTGGTGTAACTGTGTATGGTACTTTTCAGCAGGTCCATGAATGCTAGAATTCCAGGTTGAGTGCTTGAATTATTTATTAGAAGTACAATTTTTGCCTTGGTCTGTCATCTCTGAAGATCACAAAACAAGTTAGCGTCAGGGACATGGATGTGACTCAGGAACTGTCCCCAGTGCTGAGCTCCAGGTGCCTGGCAGATGACATCAATTCAGAGAAGAAAGGGACAAGAAAAGGGCATGGGAAAGCCAACTCCCATTGAATTTTGATCACACAATAACATATAAGGACTGTTTAATGATTTGACAGTAGAAGATAGAAGTACTCGTATTCTCTGGGAATGAAAGCAAAGGAAAGGAATGCTGGTTTTAGAAGATTGTATCTTCATAGAGAAGGGCAACAGTAGAGAATTAAACTATGGAAAAGAAGATGTATGCAAAGTCTTAGAGTAAAGCATGTTTTTTAAAAATTGTTTACATGCTAAATAATTTTTGACAGACAGTTGGACACCCAATATCTGTGCAAGCAGACAAGAGATTAGCACTGTGCCTATGTATTGTCTGCCTTTGGAGGGCTAGGAGAGTACAAATTCTTCGTTTTTAGTCAGTGTATTTTCCCTGGAATTCAGCTTCCATGATTTTACTCTATTTCCTCATGCATTCATCTTGCTTTGTACCATAAATAATGCATACATGGCTTGCCATCTAGCAATTTGTTGGCATCAGAGACATTCTTGCAGAAGTGTGAACTTCCACACATAGTTGTACATTTTGAAGAATATGGATATTTTCCTGTGATTGAGAAATACGGCAGTGCTGACAGGATATTCTCAGAACAGTATATACGTGGCAGGGTGCTTGGATCACACCTGCCAAGGAAGCAGGCTCAGTGCCAGCACACTATAGGCACTCCCAACTTACTGAACTAATACAAACCAGTATCCCCATCCTGAAGTTGGCAGCCCTGGGACAGTCTGATGCACCCAGTTACAACTCAGCTGCTTGTCCATATGTCACTTGTTATGTGACAGACCTATGGCAGCAGGAATGAGACTGAAGAGAACAGAGATGCATTGACATCCAAATATTGTCTTCAAATATATTAATATATGAACACAAAACATTGATTATAAAGAGTTCTTACTTTATTATATATATTCTCACTCTTTAGTAAATGTGTTACATTTTAGTATATATGCTTACTAGTAAACATAGATTATATAAAAATTAGATTTATGATTTGATTTGCTTCATAGATGTATTTAGTGTTCTTTATATATATAAAAAGCCCCAACAGTAGATACTGTAAAATTTCACATTTTATTGCACCATAGTATTTTTGGGTACCAGAACAGATTGCAGCTATGTAGAACTCAAGGTAACATATTTTAGATTTTGTCATGTAAAGCTACTACTTTGCTTGTTAGAATTGGATCATTAATTATACATTTACATAAGTATGCTTTAAAAGTAGTAAAAGTATTTTATCATTCTACTTTATTTTTTCTGTAGTTTCCACTTGTAAGAATACAATTACTTAATTTAAAAAGTTGTATTCTTTCTTCAGAAGGCGTGTTTTAGACAGGCAGTAATTATTTTGATCCCTTCTCTCCATAAAATAGTGATAGATTAGTGAGGTTGTTTTTCTAATCTGCAATGTTTGTTTTATTTTTCAATTAACTCCAAAGTGACTTTAAATACTCTGTTTAAACTTCCTTGTAGGCTACACATTAGGCTCCATAATGCCTTATGATTTCATACCATTGTATATTCAGTAATTGAAATGTTCTCTAGAAATGCCTACCACACCTCCTGGTTTGTGTTCTAATGTGTGGGAACAGTAATAAAATAAACTGTAGGTCAATGTGAATGAAAGTGACAGTAAGTATCCCCCAACATGGTCTACAGGCACTGACAGAAGGTATCACACAGGTAGCACTATTCCAGACCTTGGAATGGAATTATAGGCAATATCATGGCTAACCCCCTCATCCTTCACAAAAGAATTGGGGAATTGGAAGCCTTGGGCAAAATGCATTCAGATTCCCCAAAAGAAGGAAAATTTAATCTCACAGACCCAGTTAGTGTGTTTACTGGGCCTCATGATGCTCTGTGCAATATAATTTTTGTGGGTTGTCTGTAAAGGACAATTTCTGCTGTATTTTATCATATTCTCAGATGCTCTGTGACAAGCTTTGTGCCTCTGCAAGCCAGATGCTTCTGCAACCACCACCAAGCTGTGTAACATTTAGCTGTCCTAAGTGGATGCTTGTCAAGTTTCACCTTTTGAAAATAAACGTAAAGACTTGTCAGCATCTTTCATTGTCCTTCCAGAAGTACAACAGTCAGGCATATAAAGGCATATTGATAATACATAAATACCAGTAATTCAATATTAATTCTACTTTTCTCTTTGTTAGCACAGACTCTGCCTAACATTGACTTCCATCAGTCAACTTGCTCTATCAGTACAAGGTGACCATTCAGGTAATGCAATGCCATGTTTAGCTTCCCTAATCACACACACCTAATTTTCCTGACATTGATTTTTAGTACGATTTTATCCATAGAAGGATTTATACAGCACATACCTCCTACATCTTTTGGCCCAGGAAATGATAACAAATATAGTTTAACTTAATTGAAATAATAGCACACTATTTTCATTAATAAAAAGAAGTATCTAAATTTCAGGGTGTCTCTTGGATTTGAGGTCTGAATGCAGAAATTGGCAGTCAGGCTTGCTAAATTGTAAATTCTCTCACATGGAGTGTAACAGTTCTGGGGAAACCTTTTAGCTCTTCTGTCATGGCAGTTCCCTCTGTAAATTTATTTACTGTATCTGTCTCACAGAAGTGATGGGAGAATCAATCCCTGTAAAACTGTGGTTGGGATATTACTAAAAGAGAAAGATTTGTAATTCCAAGGGTTTTGGTGTGATTGCACTGTACTCTGAGTGGATAGGATGATGGGTTACACTATCTCCCAATGCACACCACAGAGAACCTTAGGAGCACTTACAGCTACTGAAGCCCCTCATTCCTTCGCCAGTACAGAAGGGACTGAAAAGCAAAAAAGTAGTTTTCTCCACTTGCCTATTCTTCCTATCATTTCTAGCACCCAGACAAGACATTGAAATGGTAAATTGTGCAGAATAATTCAAATGGTGTCTGTGAAAACAACAAAAAATAGTCAGATTATTCTCAGACCTCTCCACATATACCCCCTCTCCTTTGCTGTATCTGATGGACAGTTTGATTTGTCCTAAGATAAGAATGCTAGGTGGGAATTACAGGTGCAGTTCTCTGGATGCTCACATAATGAATGTATCCTAAAGAAGGGGGAGCTGTGATGATTGTGATTGACTTTGGTATACATGGGTCTACAAAAAGGGTCTTAAATGCTTCTGAGGACTGGGCAAACAGGGTAAACTGTTCTCTCAAGGTTGTAGGCAGCTCCCAGGTGATCCATTGGCAGGGATGCCTGCAGAATATATCCAGCCCAAAGACAGGGAACACTCACTTCTGCATGGGTGACTAAAATCGCTAAGATTTGGTCATATAAGAAGGCAAAATCCTAAATTAGGAGCTACAGAGGTTATTTTGCTTTGTCACCTAGCATCCTGCAAGGCCACAAACTGTAAAGTTGGACATTTCTACACTGACCTGCTTATATTATAAAAATTCAGACCTGCTTATATAATTTACTACACTGGCAATATTTTGATACTGTATTAGCAATAAATCTCACATAATCATTCACAATACCAAAATTAAATTTCTGAGAAAATAGCTGTGAATCTTTAGATGAGCATACATACTTAGAAAGATGACACTTAATAAGTAAACAAATGCTTCAAAAGCACCTGACAAGCAGCAAATACATTAATTAATTTCTGTAATGCGAAACACAAGTCATGACTGCCACATGAAAATGCCCAGTTCTATTGACAGTCATACACAATTAAAAAGAAAATAAAAAAGTGTCATTCTTATCAAGTCTCCAGTCATTAAATCTGTTTAGTGTTTCTAAAGTGGTGTTATATTGATTTAATGATGCTATTAGTAATATCTGCAGAGGATATATGAATATAAGCAATTACTCTTTGGGATATTCCTTCCTGGTAGTGAAAACACCTAATTTCACTAATTGCCTCTATTTCTGTTTCTGTTAACTCTACACTGTATACACGTTAGTAATGTTATTATCTGTAGGAGTGAATTTTAATTAACAATCATGTGTAGAAATTTAAGGAAAACCAAACATATTCCAATAAGTTTACTTTATTAAATCAATTGCATAGTTATTTACAGAGTTAAAGCATTATTTCTAGTTATCCATTAACAAAGAGATCTGCAGCTTACCATGAAATAAAGTTAAAAAAAACCTGTACATGAAACAGACATCTAGAGACTCTATCCCTAACTAATGCCCAAAATCAGACTGTTACATTAAACACTACTATGAATACATAACAGGAATTATTACTACATAGTCTTATAGCTCAGAAAATAGACTGTATATTTTTATAAATTCAGGAAAAGTAAGTAGGAAGAACCAAGAAACCAAATCATCCCCACCCAAGGGCTTTACAACAGGGCAAAAAAACTGAATCCAGATTTCATGAAAATTGGCTCAGTGCTTTAACTGCAAGATGTTAGAGATGCAACTGATCACTCATTGAGATTTTATAGACTTGAAATTCAAAATAATTTCAGAGTGCACTTTCAGGTTCTTCCCTGAATAAAACAAAAAAAAAAAACCAAACTGGAGGAGTTGTTTCATGGAATTTGGGGAATTCAAGCTATTCTGAAAATTTGCAATTCTTGTTACTTGTTTTAATCCTCTCACCACCATGTGGATATGGCTATTAATCATAAAAGGATAAAAATATAAAATGAATTATTCCTTTGACCATGCTGCAAGTATAAATGTTTGACAATATACCTGAATTTTACTAACTGATTTATAAGAAGATTAGATTTTTTTTTTTTCAAAAGCTTGTAAAATGAATGTGAGTCTTTTTTGACTCTGAGGAAATTCTGATAAGGTACTTGATAGGTGGATCAGCCATGGCTGTGTACTTGGCTGATTTCCATGATACCTTACATTATTTCAGTTTTTCAGAACTATGAATACTCTTCTTTGCAGGTTCTGGAGCAAATCTTCCCTGGAAGTTCTAGGTACTTTTCAAAACCCAATGCAAAAGCCTAAAATGAATCCTCTACCGATTTGAATCACTAATGATATTATATATATTTGAGACTATGCTTCTTGTGATTCATTTCACAATATAATCAAATTAGATTCAGCACCACTATTTAAAAAAGGACCGCAAGTCTCTGGTGTGACTAATTCCTCACTGTCAAGCACAAGTTTGCTTTTAATGGCACCTTAATAATCCTGATCAATGCTATTTAACTCCTGGCATGCACACAGCAAACACAATTAACAATCCCATACAATCCTGCTGCACATGTGTGGACACATGAGCACATGTGGAACTTCAGCAGCACTGACACTCAGAAAGTTGTCATGAACAGACATATGGAGACAATATGACTCTTCTTAAGGTACAAGAGATGACAGAAAATGGCATGCTGCTATTAAACACACTTAACAGCCAAGACACACACCTTTCAGTCACTGTCAGTGTTCCAAGTGGGCAATGGCAGCTCTCACACATCATCAAGGAAATTGTCAGTAATCCCTGGAGACCATCTCTGTCATAATTGGCACTGGTAGGGGAGAAGGATGTCAGGGAGAAAGATATTAACACACCATCCTGAGATGGCAATAGTGGCAGTTAACACTCCTTCAGACTTTCAAAACTCCTGTGGAAGTCATAGCATAAATATGAAGCACCAAGATGATATTTTTTACAGCTGCTTCTCATAGTATCATGACATTTAATATGCATTAAATGCATATTTATTGCATTTAATATGCACTAAAATCTATCAAGTACATTTAAAGCATAATTATGCCATAACATGCATTGTATACCTAATATGAGCAGGATTAGTCTGTCAGTGTTTTGAATTTGTAATCCAGACGATAGAATAAAATGCTTTCAAAATGCTATTCTTAAGTTTATTATTCAATTAACATGTACACTCTCCCTAAGAAAATAAAACATTTTGAGGGGCACAAAACATTTTTACTGCATATGCAAAGTATGCAAGCTATCCTTAACAAATTGCTTCTGCCTTTAAATTATGTTATTAGTATGCTAAAAAAATTCTTAAATGTTGTCATCACTCTTTAAATTTCAATACAAGGTACTGGGCTATACATCTGCCAAATGGTTTTGCTTTCAGTCTGTTCAATTAAAACCAGAAATATATTTGTCCAGACCTTAATCCTATGCTAATATTCTGTAGAAAAGATTTGATTTTATAATACTATTTCCAATTTTTCCAAAGTTAAAGGTGCTTTACACTAATTGGTTGATGTTTGGTATTGGGTAAGAGTATTTTTTAATAATTTTTTTAAGATAGAACATTAAAATAAAGTTCTGAGGGGGATCTGCCTCCTCAGTTCCTTACATGCACTCTTAAGCACAGAAGCTTTTTTTTTCCGTTTTAATGGAAATGGAAATTAGAAAGCAGACTTTTTTAAATAATGAAAATTGATAACAAGGTAAAAAAACAACAGCTCCTTTTATGTCTTTACAGACTGCTGTGTTTTCAATGACAAATCCCAGGCTGGCTATAAAAACTGCTTTCTCTTTGCCAGAGCCCCTTTGTGACTTGCTCTCTACCACTGCAGTTTCCATGCTAGCTGTGTCTCTCTGTCCCTCCTTCTACTTTTGTTTTGCTGAAACAATTGAAACTTTTCACAATCTTCCCTTCTCTGCCATTTTGATAGCCCCTGGAGACTGGCAGTTCCCCCCTTCAGATGATTCCATCTAACTGAGCCTCTGGGGACAAGCAGCAAGGCAGCCATCCTTCTGGCTGGGTGGCCATTCCTGGGTAAAGGAATGTGTGCATGAAAAAATTAAATAGTTACCCAGCCTCTCACATCTTTTACAAAGAAGACTAACATGTTAAAAATAACAGATATTTTTAAGCCCTTCCATTACATCCTTTATGTTAACACTTTGAAAGGAAAACAGACAGATGCTTAATATTCCCTTTCATTGCTAATAACATAGCTGATATCTTAATACAAGAAGATGTTATTATAGATGGAGTTCATAGTGTTTTTGGAGTTATTCTTCCTTGATATTTCTTATTGGATGTTTCCAAGTGAACTTTTTTAAACTTTGCCAGAATTGTACTTATGGATTGATATTTTCTCCACTGGGTGTCGGTCAGGTAAAAGATATATTTATTTTTTACAAACATTTCTGAAAAAAAAAAAAATCCGGTATTTCTGTACAAAGCTAACAGAAAAATGCTCTTTCATTGATGTTAAACTATTACAAATTCAGCTGTTACTTTATGAACATTTTAAAGCAAAATCTTGACCTTTTAGCAGAATTTGGTTTTAAGCCAGAGGTGTTTCTGATAGCATCCGGGTAATAAAACTGCTTTTTCTGCTTTCTGTAAGCCACTGAAAAATATCCTTTCACAGCAGCTTGGAACGTTTTGAAGGTTTGACAGACGTTCCTCACAGATTCTCAGATCCTTGACTTTTCTGAGCAAGTTTCACACCTGGAAAGTGACTGAGTATGGTTCAGAACACAGTTACAAAGATCAGGGAAGACTTTTCCTGAATTTCAATGCCACTTAATGTGGTCCACAGGATGTGAACCTGTAAACTAATTAATAGCTTGTTTTCCTAGAGCTATAGGTTATTTCTTCATTGCTGCTCAAGTGACATGGAAGCACAGGAAAAAGAAAAAAAAAAAGCATCACAACATCTGAATCAAGGACAAAAAACAGATGGCAAGTGACACCTGTTGAGGGGAGGAGCAGATTGGGACAAGGAACCTGAGGGAGTGCAAGAAGGTTGAAGACGGGGAAGAGAGCGTCGTTAATAAACAAGGAAATGGACTCTGGGAAGAGGAACATAAGGAGCACAGAAGTTAGAGCTGTGAAAGCTACCCAAGTCATAAATTGTGACCAAAAGACAAAGAAGAGTATGAAAGAACAAAATGAGGGAACAAGGCAGTGAGGTAATAATGGTAAAGAAGAATTTATACTGAAAATTTGAAAGAATTATAGAGACAGAGAGGTCTCAAATGTGTAAGGATATAACTTAAACATTTATAGTGACAGACAGATTGTAACACTAGTAAAACTACTGCTACTCAATATTCAAGGAAGCAAATAGAATGGATTAAGTTCACATCCCAAACGAAGGCCTGGAGGAGAACCAGATGCTGAAAACACACTGCTGTACATGTTGAATCGAATCACAGCTTTCTGGGGTACAATTTTATGCCTGCTGTCGCCTACTATTGCGTGTTAGGATAGTTCATGAAGCAGATTTAAAAATCTAGAACATTTTCTTTAATGTCTGTATGATTCTCTGTATGATGGGATTTCTAGGGTTTTTTCGGGGTTTTTGGATTTTTTGTTGTTGTTGTTGTTTTGTTTTTCTTTTTTTTTTTTTTGTGCATGCAGGTTTCTTTTTTCTTTATAAAGCTGGAAATTACATTTTGAAATATGGGTTAAAATAACAGAATTTTTATGTCCAAACATTGAAAAGTAAGTGATAGCATGAAAGTTTCCTATATTAATTCAGTCCCCCCATTTTTGCTTGGAAGTTGAATTTTTACTTGTTTGGACACAAGAGAAATTCATGTTTGAGGACATAAGAATTGGGAAGAAGCCACCAAGAACTTCTGGTTCTGACTTTCTAGCCACCACAATTGTGTTTAGGAAATTGTCTTGCAACTCAGCTCATAACCCTTGAAATTCCCTTGAAACAGATCAATTCACTTTAGTAGCATATGTAAGCATATTGTGATAGCTGTGATCACAATACTAGTAAGACATCATCTGCTTTAAAACCCAATAGTTTTGAATGTTGCAGATGGTGTCAAGACATTAACAAAGTAAGGTATGTTCCTTGGTATTGGTTATTGGTGCAGCTGTTAAGTTAATGAAGTCACTATCTATTCAGTTTTAATTGTAGATACATTTTATTTGAGCTTTCATAGAACAGCTGTGAAATAAGTGCTATAATTCATGTTCTGTGGGTTACACTAAAACCTGTATATATGTATGTTATTAATTATATGTTATTACCTTTGTTCAATTTATTTATTTTTTTTGTTCCTAAGATGAAAGATCATCAGATAATTGCACTTCAGAAAGCATTTAAAGGTTTCAAAGTCATTTTCATTTGTGCTTTCACATGCCAAGTCACCATCAATAAAATTTATTATTAGATAAAATCAATTTTTTTAAGTTAATGCCATCTTTACATATCTAGATTTATCAGGTACTTGGCATATTAATAAAGGAGTCAAGCAGGCTATTCCAGTTGTACTTGAAGAAATAACTTGAAGAAATAGTTCAAGCTTTCCTTTGTGTTATTTTCATATAAGGCTCTCCAGATACACTGTTCCTAGTAAACTGTCATATAAAAGATAAAACATCAAAATTAAAGGCAAATGATGAATCTAATCCTCTTGGGGAGGGTTGGGGGGGAGGTAAAGGGAGTTACAGGTAGGGTAACTAGGGAATGTTGATTTGTGCCATTTTAATCGCAATTACTAGAAACTCTCTATTTCAGACATTCCTGGTCAAATCCTTTCTTTCTACAGCAAAGTAGAATTGTCAGCTTTTCTGGGAGACTGACACTAACACTATAATCTGAGATTTTCTCAGAATTGAGGATGGGATTTATAAAGTTTTACTTCTCTCCTGCCCTTTTTCCATTTTAATTTTTAAAAAGGCTTGTTTGGTATGTTTTTTTTTTTGTTTTCAGATGAGTTCACAAATTCAGTTTTACATGCTTCGCCAAATAAAGACTTGATAATAGTGTCACTCAGGTTTCTTGGGGATAGGGTTATTCAGCTTTGCTTATGCGTTACATTATTTATTGTATGGTCTTGTACACTGTGTAACAATCCACATTTCCCCTTTTCCCTTGTGTCACTCTGAAATGCTTGAATGACTGGTCCAGGAAGCACTGAAGGTCTGATAATGACAGGAACTTTGGTTCTTCCCAGTAATTCTTTCACAGAGTTACAAATCTTCTGGAACAGAAGACAATGCCATATACTGTTGGATACCTAAGTTGCCTATGTCACAAAATCTAGATTTCTGTTACATTCCAAAACAAAAAATCACCTAGGACTAAGGCTCATTTAAAAATAATGAAAAGCTTAATTCACTACTAGTGTAGTTATAGCTGCACTATACTCCAATGAAGGTTTGCAGTGACAAGGATGCTTCCCACATTAAGTCTCTCTTCTAGCATATTTCCATTGAACTTAGGGTGGGAGGGAGAGAAAAAAAAAAAAATATTTGTTACTGCACACCTAGGGCCATGAGAATTCTGCTCCTCATTTCCTTCATTAATAGGAAAATACAGAATAAATATTTTCTTTTGCAGCTCTATCCATCTTTGGAAGTCACAATGGCATCCAATTATTTTACAAAGTAGGCTGCAAACCTCTGGTCTATAAGGGCAGAATTCTGCATACTATTGTTAGACACTTAAACAAAATATTCTTTTTTGTCTCTAAGTAGCAACATAAATCAGAGGAATCTGGAACTATTCATCTGAAAAAGAAAATCAGGCCATTTATACTTAGGTATTGAAACAGAAGTTAGGAAACTAAATTTAGTATCTACTCCTGTTCTGCATTCAGCAGTCATGGACTCTGCCCATTCTGTAATTCACTAGAGGGCAGTTTTTCATCCTTTGTGCTCATGGCTCTTCGGAGATATGGGTTAGAGAGATAGGGGCTTTTATCTTTGTTGCTACCGAGTTTTCATTGCTGCTGGTGTATTCAGCTATAATTATGGGTTGATATTTTTTTAAATTCTGTGGTGTTCAGAGAACATCTCATTTCCCTTGTCTTTTTTCCTCTGCTTTGAGGATTATGAATCAACTAATTTCCTATCTCAACAACTCATGTTACCATGGGATAGCTACAGTGGCAAACAGATCTTTTCTTTCTCCACTCTTTACTCCTTTGTGCATTTTTCTCCCGTGTGTAGTAGGAACTTTGCTCCATCTTTGTAGAACGTAAAATCAGTTTCCAGGGGATACTGCATCCTTCCTGGGCATATGTTGGAGATCAAGCTGGAAGGAATGAGGAAAATTATGGTTTTGCATATTAACCAGTAGCTATATCACAGTATCAAAAGCAATGCATTATATTTCATAACAGCTTACCTAGGCATGTCCCCCATAAGGTTAGAAAAGCCAGGAGAAAATAAGAATCTGTAAATCCTTTCTCATCTCTGAGATGAGAAATACAAAAATGTATTGCACTTGCACAAAGCATGCACAGAAAAGAGGAACCCTCTCTGATGATCAGTTCATCTCCTCTTCTGTCAGTAGCCAGGAGACTGATTTTTAAGAACCTGTTCCTCTGGTTTCATTTTGAACCAGTTCCTCACAAAACCAGTAACACTCAGTGGAGCGTCAGTGTATGAACAAGTTTGATACAGGGTTAAGATATTCATATCTGTCACTTCCCTATGTCTCTCCCACAGTCTGTGGCTTCTGCAGAAACAAGGGAGCACTCAGCCTGTCCCCCCCTGTCAATAATTGAATACCACAGCATTGCTATTCAGCTCTTTGGTGATCGTTATTTTGGTAGCAACGTACCACCCATACCTGGATATATCAAAATATACAGGACCCAGACAATTTGCTCTTCAGGGTGGAAGCACAGCCCCACCAGGTGAAGGCAAACTGAAGCCTGCATTCTGCTGCCAGAGGAATGGAGAAAAATGCATTTGCAATGTCAATCGTGGCGTACCACTTTGCCGCCTTGGACTCCAGCTCGTACTGGAGCTCCAGCATGTCCGGCACAGCAGCGCTCAGCGGTGGAGTCACTTCATTCAAGGCACGATAGTCCACAGTCAATCTCCATTCCCCATCTGGCCTGTGCACAAGTCTGACGGGGAATGGAGATTGACTGTGGACTATCGTGCCTTGAATGAAGTGACTCCACCGCTGAGCGCTGCTGTGCCGGACATGCTGGAGCTCCAGTACGAGCTGGAGTCCAAGGCGGCAAAGTGGTACGCCACGATTGACATTGCAAATGCATTTTTCTCCATTCCTCTGGCAGCAGAATGCAGGCTTCAGTTTGCCCAACCAGGCAACAGTGGAAATTTACACTGGTGCTGTTCACCAAGTAACAGAATGGCCTCATCATCCTTAAGGTGTTTGACCAACTGCAGTGCAGTTCTGTCATCCTCTCAGGCCATTGCTCAATGAAACAACATATTCAGTTTGCAAATTTCTCTTACAAAATCAAAACGACCATTGTGGCATGCTATAAAGCTGTGATACAAAGCATGCTTCATTCTGCTGATTCAAAACTTTTTCAAATAGGTTAACTTTCTCCCAATCTTTATGTTGGACCAGATGTCATCTGTTTGCACTTCTGAAAATTTAAGAGGCTCAAGTCCCCAGAGCTTGGGGTTTTATTTTTAATTTTATGCAGCAACTTCTTTCCATTGCTAACGTCTCCAGTTTGTTAATTATCTGCAATAACTGAAAGCTTTCATGATAGGCTCTGAATCTTCTGCTGTTTGCCGAAGGCCTGAAGAATTATGTGTCAAATTTACACACAATTCTGCTCATCCCCCTAGAAAATTTTCTTATAACTCTAATTATAAAGCCATGAGGAGTCTATCCAGATGTTCTAGGGGAGGACAAAATATAGTGGTTGCCACTAAAATTATACAGCTGCGTACTAAAACAGGGCCAACATATACCTTTCAAAAACTACTATTTTAAAATACTGTCCTCCAGCTACCGGAGAGAGCTTGTCATAAATGGAAGGGGAAGAGCAGGAGAAGCTTTCATTATCTCTAAATATACACTTCCAGTGCTGTTGCAGACCCAGATGAGGGGGAGAAATCTGTGCAGCTAATTCTCTTCTTCAAAATTCACTCCCTATTTTATATTCTGCTACTGGTCAAGAATGAACAATGAAATATCCCAATAGTAATGGCACTGCTTAGCTATCTCTCCGTGTGGGAAAGAAAAAAATACATTACGCTATGCTTAAAAAAAGAGAGACTGAATGAAAAAGAAGTACAAAACAAATAAGAAAAGAGCTCAGAACTTAGACTGCAGATGTGCTGCATCCACTGTTTGCTTGTCCACTGCAGACACTGAGATAAAGAGATTAAGAGGTTAATTGACAGGTAGTCAGACAACTAGACCAGATATGCAAAATGCAGCTAGGTTGACTTAAAGTGTATAGCAATAACAGTACTGTAACAAAGTACTGTTTATGTTGATTATAACTCACTGTCCATGCACTAATCTCTGAACATACATGCCATAAAACATCTCACAATCTTTGAGTGGTGGAGTAGAGCAGGAACTGACCTTGCAAAGGATACACACAATCAAATGAAACCTTAACCTGTTTAAAAGCTGCATGCCACCTTCCTTCCAAAGATAAAACTCATACAAATCCACTTAATTCCTGATTATATTAAAGGAAAAGATACAAATACCTCCTTGTAGAAATATTGCTGATGTGAAGTTAAAAAGAAGGAAGCAAACATTAAAAGTTGCCATTCATAAGAACGAGGTACTTTGATAAGAGCTTTGAGTTAAAAGAAAAATATTGCGTAACCCAATGTGTATGGCAAGGGTGCCATAAAGTTGTTTTTCAAAGTAACCCTATAAACTTCACAAAGGATGATAAAGACCATAAAGTCAAGTCTTTATGACTTAAAAAAAAAAAAACAAAAACTGCATTTCTTTTAATTTCATCTCTACCTGTAAAAAACGTAGCCAGTGAAAATCACCTCCTCACAAGTAATTTCTCACTATTGTCATAAATAGGTATGGTACGCACCAAAAAATAGCAAAAATGCTTCTGGCTTTAATGTTCACTTTGAAAATATTGAGAAATGGAACCTCATAAGTTATTCATAAGATAGGAATTAATGCAGTCACTATTCCTGGCTTTCTGATTAAATGCTGTCTTGTAACCTAGTAACACTGGAAATAATGACCAGATGATGATTTTCTGTGAATTGAGTCAATGAAGGGAAGCTTTGATATGTCAAGTTGCAACATTACTTGCCCAACAGAAATATGTCTGGAGACCTATCCACAGTTATGAACACAATTGTCTTCTGTGTTTGTATGGGACAGTGTATCCAGACAAAGTCCATTTCTAATGATGGATTCATTCTCTCTCTTCCACTATGATAGTTAAGACAGCAGGAGATGGTGATGAAGGAACAGAAATTTTCAATCTTAGAATAGTAAAAAAAAGGAATTGAAAGTGAGGGGTTTTTCCCAGCTCATTCTCACTGACAGTAATGGACAGAATTCACTGAACATGATGTTGAGCTGTAAATCCTCTGATCGACTTCCATATATTATAAAGGACCACAAAAGTGTATAAAAGTGTGTCACTCATAACTAGTATCTTATCTTGCTAGAGGCTTCAATATAAGAGACAAGCAAGAGACACCGAGAAAAAACTCAGTACTGCCAATTTAAGACCGGAGTTGTGTAAGAACCGCCAGCAAATTCCAGAATTAATCCAGAATCTTCGTTCTCCTGAATCTAAATCACAAAAAGTTATTAAAAATTATCCCCTGGGATAGAAAAAAAAAAAAA
>WBNO01019116.1:40496-63125 GCA_013400575.1 Peucedramus taeniatus | reverse complement strand
CTCCACCCCAGCCAAAACCAGGACAGTGTTTTGTCTTTCATGAAAATCCAGGCATGCCCCAAAAGATTGTTCTTTTTCTAAAACAAGCATCTGTGTATTTGTGCAATTCAGTACCTTTCCGATGAAACTGCAGTGATCCTAGCAGACATATGGACTTCAGCATTTCTGTTGTGTACATTTCTAAGCAACACTCCAACTGGATGTATAATCTACAGATTTCAGGATTAGATTCACCATCTTCTGGGCTGCAATAAAAGAGAAAAAATGTAGTAAGGAATGAGACTAGAAGAATGTGAGTAAATGTGTGTAAAATCCACTTCCTTACTGTTGCAAGCAACTACATCAGAATCTGCTTCACAAACTATTATGCTTTTTCTACCAAACTGTATTTACAAACTTAGATTATAAACAAAAATATTTAATTTACAAACATTAGATTTATAAAACTCTGGGCTTAAGACAGCTGAGCTTGGGCTGTCTTTGGTAAGACTGCATGTCCTTATTATCTCTTCTGCATGTTTTTGGAATATGGGTAAATAAGTGACTGAGATATCTTCTCTTTAAATAAATATTTTGGCTAAGTATTGGATAAGTATTTTCTGTGAGATAAGCTTTGGATAAGTATTTTCTGTGAGACTGAAGGCTTCTTTTGCCATCCAGTTACAGTCTCCCTTGGTCTTGACTCAGATGCAGGAGATTACTGGGCCGCTTTAACAGTCCCTTTTCAGATTACAAATCCTGTATCAGGCATAATCAACCCCACTATGAAGACACTCTCATCGGAAACAAGTTCAGTTTTAGCCTACTCATTCTATACATCCTGCCTGAACTTGTTTTCCCTGATATTTAAATTAAGAGTGATGTCATACTGCACTGTGAGGAGAATTTTGAAATTACTGGAGCATAAATTTCAATTGCTGTGGTCTCTAACTACAGGAGCTACTCCAAACACATGGTAATAAACCTGCCCATCCTAGGAGCTTTATTTCTTTTGGCTAGACTGTAATATTTTTATTTCTCTGTCAACTGCCATGCCAACTTTTCTATTTCTGAAGTGAAGTCTTGATTTGTTGCAAAATTACCAGGCACAATACTTTCTGCATCTTATCATACATACAGAATAAAACTATGGTACAGAATAAAAAGGGTTCAACCACAATTCTGCTTTCCCCTCCCCACAATGCGGGCATCATTTACTGTTGCAGCCCTTTTCTCAAGGAGCAGAGAGTTACTTCCTTTAAAGGAAAAAACTTTAGGAGTGTAGAGTTCCATTTACTTTCCACATTTAGGATGTACATCCAAAATTTAGGTCTTCAAACTTAATTCTTATGTCATGCAATATCCTGAAGCCCCACCAATAAACACAGAGGCCTTTTCAGTTTTTGCTGAAGTTTCCTAGGTGTCTGAACACTTCTCTGAGACCAAGGTTTCTTCTGCCCTGAAGCCATTGACTTGTCTATTCTACCTGAAGGGGATTTGCTCATACATGTTCTTGTGAAAAGTGGAACCTGCAAAAAATTTAAGCCACCAGAGACGGTAGTGATTACCTTTTTCTGCTCAATGATGAGAGCTCTTTTGACTGGGAGATACAGTTCTACTCCTCCTTCTCACTCAAGACAAGCTGAATCTGTCTAGCTCTTCTGAAAACTAGAATTACTTAACCACAAGTCTATCCCTAAGAGAAATAGACACTACATTGTGACAAGGTAGTTTCCTTGTAGCAGATTTAGATAAAACATAAATATGGCTGTTCTATTTTTCTCTGCACTATTTCAGATGTTCAAAATCCTCAGACCCTCTTAGAAGTCATGGCTACTACAGGAACATTGTTTACTATGTTTATTTATAATTTATGATGTTCCTTTCTAGCTGTCACTGACAAAATTTCAGTGCACACAGGTGTAAGGAAACAGTGTTTTCCTTATAAAGCTATTAAATTCATATGACACAAAAATGGTGAAAACTTGTCTTTAAAACATTTTTGCTCTTAGTGACAAAATTTTTTATTGTGCAGACGAGGAAGGCAGTATTTATTAATAAGATGCTTGACTCATGAGCCAATTCAGATTTATTAGTGGCTTCCTATTTACAAGTAAGTTGGAAGAGTATTCGAAAACATAGTAATAGGCATTTTAATTGACTCTTTTTGCTGCCATGAATCTGTGGTGTTTTTTTGCAAACTATATTTATGAACAGCATTAAAGTAAGAACTAGAAACATCAATAATATATGCATGTTCTGACCCATTCTTGTTTTCAAAAGAATACAGAACATTTCTAACTGGACTATGGGCAAAATTCTTCTCTCACTTGCAAATCCAGAGTAACAGCAGTGATATCCAAGAAAAATATTATACACAGTTTATACAATGATAATTATTTCCAGCCCAGTACCCTCACTAATTGTCTCAAACTATTTAATTAGTGTTTAATTGTAATAATGACCACAACAATTCCACTGGTTTGCAAACAATTTGCTTCTATGCATGTATAGAAGCATTTTTATCTCTGAAAGCCAAATGCTCTGATATGAATGCCCACAAAGACTTCTTTTATAATCCCTGAATTCTGTGTACAGGGCTTAATATTTCCTATTAAAATATTAACAATTTTTATATTTCTGTGTGTACAATGCCTTGCCATGAGAAATGTTGAGTAGGGGAATAGTACAAGCATACATTTCAGAATGCTGGTTACGATACGTTTATTATTAACTATTATTAAATATTATTTAATAGTTATATACCGAATAAATTTTTATATACAAAGAAAAGTTCATGCAAACTTCCAATATTATCCCCCAAGTCAGCTGTTCAGTTAGTCCAGCTCATTTTTTTATGAAGACCATTTAAGTTATTCAAGAGAAACCTCACATAACACGATCTTATACAATGCTGTGCTTAATTGTGTTTGCAATAGAGCTATTTAACAGGTTATGTGCAGCTGGATATATGAGAGCTAGCACAGCACTGAGCACCTGCCCACGAGACACAGACCAGCAACTCATTGTTGAGGGTATAAAACGTAGTTAACAAAAGTGAAAATGCTGTGTTACTCCTATATAAAACAGCAGCTTAAGCTATGCAGTTTATCAGGCTGCTATTAAAATTATATTTTTTTGTAAAAACAAAAGTAAGTCTATAAAATCTGTAATAAATCTATTATATTCTCATGCTTTAACCACTGGTAAAATAGTGGTTACTTTCTTTCCATAAAATCTTGCTGTTTAAAAATCATTTTATGTTGCTCAATATGTTTATGAATATGTTTATAAAGCACTGACAAGAAGTGAAATTTCATTTCCTTTTTATTTTCCTAAGCCGAGATTTAAAGTAAAACCTATAGAGGGAGCTCTTACACCAAGTATATAGTACCCAGTATCATTAAGAGTGGTAAACGCAGCTATTTTGGTAATTACTTTAAAATATGAAAAAATAAAGATTAAAATGCTCCTCCTTAAATGCAAAGGAAAAGAGTAAAAATTCATTAAAAAAAATTTCCCTCCAAAATAGCTGACAGATCATTTTACTGTACTGCCAAAATACTGGTTACAATTGAGAAACACCTTGAGATTTTCCTGAATTCCCACAGCTGTCCAACATTCACAGTTGCACTGAAATCAGTGAAATTTAAGTGATATTAAGCAAAGCCTTAAAAAAAATAAGACTACTAAAACTGAAAAATTATTATGGTCTCTCAATTTAACTTAAAAATTTTAGTCATGTGTACAACAAAACAGCCTTTTAGTATCAACAACATTAAAAAAAATAGACACGTGTACTATCTCTGGTTAAAAGAGTAGCTAAGCTATATGAAGGGTTTGATAAACCTTTTTGTAAAAGCATTGCTTTGACAAATTCTATGCTTAACTCCAAATAAAAGTATTAATAGTTCCAAAATACTATAAGCCAAAAGAACTAGCTAGTCATAAAATGAAGTTTGTTAGTCTTCAAAACCAAAGGAAAATAAACATTTGTCCAGCCAGAAGTGAAAATGAAATAATCAAATTGTGTCTTATGCTCCATATATGTACTTCCCTTGAAAAATTATGTAAGTTGGCTTGATGAGCTTTGAAAAATTACTGTCCACTAATATTACTCTGTAGATTGCATTTTAAGTTAGTGTCTGAAACACTGTAGTTTAGAAATATAAAGCAGTAGAAGGATGAAAAAGATGAAAACCAAAACTTACCTCAGACATATGGTGCTTCTGCTCAGATACAAAGTGTGACAAATACTGCACAGGATACACTTAATCCCCTTATATACCAAGTACCAGAAGCCCCTCTGATTACGGCTCAGGTTCAACAGCCTACTAAACCTGCCCCTGCTTTTGTATCTTAAACTGCTTATTTCTTTATCATGTAACCATACATCTTTCAAGTCAACAAAAGACTGCTGAATTAATTTTGAATATAGGTGGAAAAGCTGTCCAATAATGGTGTTTTCCTCTAAAGAGTTCCTGGGAAAATGTTATTTGTGTTCCTCCCATTTGCTGGGGTTATTTTTTAAAAAATGTACACAAACTTAAGCTGTCAGCTTCAGTGTCATGTGTTGGTTTGTTGTTCTCTACTTATGTAATGCTGTGATACAACTGCTATTCCCTATCCAGTCAAGCCAGGAAAAAAGCAAAGCTTGTTCTTCCTAGCAGATCCATAAATGACTGCAATGCTGTTCTTATTAAATCAGATTGTTGTTTTGAAGCAGTTACAACAGAGCTCACAGTAACAGAAGACATTATCAGATTTAGTTTTGTTAGAACAGTGTAAATCCCCAGTAACTCTGATAGGGCCAATGGAGTCTGAGTATATGATACAACCAGCAGAACAAAATCACAATGCAGTGGATCATATTGTAGACATTGCTAACTGCCAGGTTGATAACATTTTAGATATTTCCATAATAGAACAATTCAGATACAACTGTAACATTAAAAAAAGGGGGGAAATTTGAAACAATTAGAATCACAGACCAGAATTTTCTAGACTTCTTCCCTCAGAAGTCAGTTTCAATGGCTGAACTAACTCAAGCATGGACAATAGGTAAATTACCAGAGCACTATCCAAACTATTCCACTAGAGGACAAACCCAATCATAAATCACTCACTACATGAGTAAAACAGCACTGAAATAAGAGATTTCATGTAAACTCCACTCTAGGTAATAGGAGGCGTGATGGCTGCAGTTGCAAGGTTTTGGTAGTGATGGTGGCAACAGGGGGCCGTTCGTGGGATGAGGTGAGGGTCTTCTCTGTGCTGGACACAGCCAGTTCCTGCAGCTCTGCAAGGGATCCATGGCAGGACACAGCTGAACCTATCTGCTGAGCAAAAAACTTATTTTTAAAAAGGGCAAAAATAGCCTCAGGGAGAAGGAGAGGGGGAAAAAAAAAAGGAGTAAGAAACAAGAGATGGAATATCAGGGTAAGAGAAAGGAGGAGGCTCTCTATAGCAGAGCAGATCTTCCCTGCAACCCACAGAGCACATCAGAGCAGATGGATGTTCCTGAAGGAACTGCCACCTGTGGAGAACCTATGCTAGAGCAGATTTTCCTGACAGGACTGCTGCTTGTGGAGAAGCCCACACTACAGCTGAGGAGAAGTGTGAGGAGGAAGGAGAAACAAAGCAGATTGGTTATGGACTGTAACCCCATATTCCCATCCCACCCACACCGCTCAGGAGGGTGGGGGTGGGTAGAGGAGTCTGGAGTGAAGCTGAGCGTGGAAGCCAGGCAGAGAAGGTGCTAGCTTGATGTTTATTTTCTCTTCCCATTACTTAAATTAGTAATTATTTTTATTTAATTTGCAATAAATTAGGGTAATCTTTCCCAAGTCAAGCCTGCCCTACAGGCTATAGACCCTACAGACATAGTCGATGTCCCTATCTATCTTGCTCACTTCTGTTCTTCCTGTCTTCTCCCCATATTTGGCTGAGGAGTGAGTGAGCACGCAATTGGGTGTGAGTTTCACTGCTTTCTCAAAATAAGGTACCACTTCAGCTAAGCTTAAAATCCCCAGCAGGATATTTTTAAGTACTCTGAATTCCAAATGAAATTGCATGTGTGTCTTCAATTATGCTTTTGAGTTCTCATAAAATTAAAAAAACTCCAAAATGCAGGGCTTGACCACCACACCCTAACCCCATTGTTCCTTCCTTCCCTTGCTTCTACTTTACAGAAATCCAGGAGATTTCTGCACTAGCCAAATGTGAGCTGAGCAGGGCCTTTTTCTCTGCAGGTTATCAGACGACCTGTTGAGAAGGTGGTGTCCAGTGAGATGAAGGAAAACGTTGGGTGAGCTCTCAAGTCAGCCTTGTTAGCTTTAGCCTCAGCTGGACAAAAAATCTCACAGCCTCAAATTATATGATACCAAAGAACAGATAAATCGAAACCATGACACAGTCCTTCCAGACAAGATCTGGGCAAACCAAGAAGGAGACATTAGCTGTATATGCAGTAACTCATAAGCTTATCTAAGAAATTCCTATTCAGAACACTGCCTTGTCAGCATCAACAAGTTGCTCTCAAATGAATTTGATAAAAATGTAGAGAAAGCACAGATAAGTTTGTGCTGTCCAACAGGCTCAAGCCCAGCCTCTTTTACATTCCCTGCAGACAGCTGAAAGTTATGCTGCCCGTGGATTTGCCCTTTGACTTTAGTTAAGCTTCTGTGTTCTTTACAATGTCCCTTAATCACTCACTATTTGTTAATGAATGATTTATAAACTCTACATTTCAAAAGTCTGCAAAACATGAATTGATACATATCTACACTCCCATCCTTTGATTAACAGTTGTACAGAAACTTTATGAAAACTAGTATCTGATGTGAGGTCATTTATTAAATTGGTTCTGATCTGTGAGGACAAATAGGGTCAAACTTTTCAGAGAGCCTGAAGGAGTTAGATGCTTCAGGTATTTGATGCTGTAGGATCTAGGTCACAATGAGCTAGAAACATACTGGATTTAGAAGGAACTCTGCTGCAGGCAAGTCATGCCATCTGCTGTTGACCATTCACAGGACACTAAACCAGATGATTCCTCAGATTTGTGACACTTCCTTTTCCCATTTTATTTCTGTCATTAGCACCTTTTTTGAATATAAATTTCAATATATATATATATTTTTCTAAAAGGCATTCCATAAAGCATTAGAGTAATCTGGCTATCTGTTATCTGTTTGTAACTCAGATTTCTGGTTTTCCATATTTCAAAATGAGAAAACTGGAGTGGTTGTGAAGATATGTTAAAATGAGAAAAGGCAAGGAACAATGTATTTGCTGTTCCTTAAAAATATTACAAACCACCTAATTAACTATTTAAACTGAAGGAAAGATGTTCTTTAAGTTTCACTGGGATTTGAGTAAGAGCTATATTGCATTAACAATTACTGAAAAAATCTATACATTTTCATAATCCTTTTTTTTTTTGTCTGTTGGTTAAATAGGCCAATACTGTGACTGCTACAATTCTAAACTGGAAGGAAAACAGCACATCCAGTAGATATTACTAGGTTGCTCAGAATAAGGTAGGATTTTTTATGTATCAAATGCTTCTATGAGTGCCTTGAATATGTCATACTTATACCTTTTTTTTTCTTTTTTTAAGAGAAAGAGTGTTCAAATACCTCCATATAGAAGTATTCCAAATGAAAAAGAAATCGTGTTATAGAATCAGTAGAAGAACCTCACACAGTTCCACCAAATATTTTACAGATAAACTCTGTAAGAATAGTTAAAAATCACAGCTGAGAAAACTTGAATGTGTCAAAAAAAAGGAAAAAAAAAAGAAGAAGGAAATAGAAGGAAAAAAGAAATAGATTAGCTTCCTGAATTTAAATTCATATATGGAGAAAGAAATTTTTAAAACCATCTGTTGATAAAAATGTGTTCAGGGAGCAGTATTCTAGCAAAAAGAACTTTGCAATTTTTTCACTTCAGATTTTTAATCCTGCTTTGGTCTCCACTTGACTTTGTGAACTGGTGTTACTTTTCCCCAATCCTCTTTGAAAAGCCCTTTTGTTCTGCTTGGGAAACAAGGATTTCTCCACGAAGCCTTCCTTAAGCATTCAGAATTGTGTATCAGCAGCTGCACAGACATACTACTTGTTTCTGAGTCTTGAATGATGCAAAATGAATTGCAAAAGGCTGTACACACACTGCTTTGGGTAGGTCTGCAGCTAAATCATATGCCCAGATTTTGGAATGTCCACAACTTTGGTGCACTGGGGCTCTACACCCTGCCTGGAGAGACTGCTTCTTCAGCACACAGCCTCACCCTGTGCTCAGTCTACATACTGTGGTTGCAGTTGTCACAATATTCCCAAGCACCAAACGTGTTGGAGTTGGGGGTTTTCTTTGGGAGGGCCTGTAAATGCATATGGGTGGATAGTGCTGTTTCACCACAATAACAACTCCAGAACTGTTGGAAATAATTGGAAGCTGCTGTATAAACATGGCACTTTTAAATATTTTGCCACTCAACCATTTGCCGTGCTGCCAAGGTTACCAACAGTACATTTGCAACGATCTGTCTTGCCGTGATAGACAGAGATATGAACTGTCAGCTTCTCTTTGCTCACACAATAAATGCAAACTTGTTTTCTTCTGAAATGGGAAAGCAGTTTCTTCAACAACTTTGAGCACAGGATTTAATATGCCAGTATTTGAATTCTTATGCCAGATTTCCTGCCAGGAAATGTTCATGACGAAAGTATTCTTATGAAAGATAAGAACAGCAAGATAAAAAATGGAATATAAGAGAAAAGAAGATCTCCTATGTTAATATACAAATAATTCAGTATATTATTTCTCTGACAGTTAAAAACTATGTGGAAAATGTAAATGTAGATCTATAAATATTCCTATCAAAGAGAAAATTCTATTCAATAACAGCCAACACTTCAGTGTATTTTAATTTTAAAACATGAATTTAAACAGCATTTAACTAGTAATACTGGAAGGATTCTGGATTAAGGAATGCTTCATTTAATACTGTGTCAGGATGAGATCCTAATGCCCAGATAATGGCTTCAAATATTTAATTAATTGTTCAGAAACAGAGTGATAAAGCAATTAGAAAAATTACAACAGATTTTGTACACCTTGTTGAAATTGGTTGGAATTTTTACAGTGGAAGCCTGACAGAACTGCTATCTCCCACGGTGGGAGACTGATCTTGCAAGGTATTGATGATGCTGTTAAGAGTAACTACTGTTTGGTACTCTTACTAGAGCAAACCTCCATGTACCATGCAGCTCACAGTAAGTGTGAAGGTTTTTTTCGTTGACTGTGCAGGAACAGCAGCACTTGAAAGAGCATGATCAAACATGGGTCATGAGAAGGACATGCTTTTAACTGCATGGCCCTGCACAATTAACTTGGCAACGTCACTGGCTGATTCCAGTGAGGGGCACAGAATCAAAATGGTTCCTCTCTAACAAGAGAGCAGTGTTCCAGAATGTTGAGAAATACTGAGCCTTAGTAAAAGCATTTCCATTAACTGGCAATTATCAGTCCAAAACTTACAAAAAAAGAGGCAAGAAATCAGAAGCAAAATCCCAGTATATGTGGAATTCTAAGAGTTCATGCTGAAGCCTTTCTAATGCATAACTCCATTATCTCATGTTTTCACTTCTCTTATGATATATGAACATATTGCCAACAAAGTCTGGCTTCATAAGATTCAGGGAGAATCAGAAGTAATTTCTGAGAACAATATAAGCCAAGCTAAACAGAATGAAGATAGGCGAAGTGTTTATCACCCAAAATTGCAGCCATGTAGGCTTTCTTAATCGAACAGTATTTAGGAAAATGATGAGGAAAGAAGCACTTAAAACTCATCACCATCACTAAATCCTTAGTTTTAGCTGTGTTTCATTAGAAACCTACAGAAGAGAAATACTGAAATATGCTATTGAAACAGGTCTCAAAGCAGTGGGCCTAATGGGGACAACAAAGGCACTCTTCTTGGCCATCTTGGTTACAGACTAGCACAAATGCAACTTTTATTTACATCTGTGAAAATAGGTATGAAGTGTATATTATTTTTTTCAGAAATACTGCAATGAAAAAGTTTTTTTGGATTGGTCTAACATTAATTTTGAACCACGCAGGCTTCTCTGGTACTCCTAATTTTTGTGGGCATAGACATTAGCATGACTTGAAAGGCTCATAATCAGCTTCACTTCTATCTTCAAATACCTTCTAAAATTTATCTCTAGATCCCCTTGTGAAGCACTATTTACTGACATAAGTTAGTAACACTCTGGTTTTTGCTCAGGAAGGGCTTATTCACTGATTCCACTTGTAACATGACATGACAAGACAAAGCAACAGGAGTTGCTATGTGTTGTTACATGTTAGAGCTTAGACTTCCAGCAAATTGACATTTAAAAATCAATTTTAAAAGAAACAAATAATGAAAACAATGATAAAAATGTAATATCTACATGCATTGTTTAGAAAACTCTATAGTAATAATAAAACAAAATATTTGAAAAGAGTGCTTTTTCTTGAAAGACTCAAATATGTTCTAAAATTACGAAGTATTTTTCAGAGACAGTAATTACTGATACACCTATTTAATAAGTGATTCATCTGAAACATCAGTCAAAGGTTGAATGAGATTTTCCAGACCTTTTCCAAAACATAAGACTTTGAAAAAATTATTATTTTTGTTAGCCATGTTTACTACAGTAATGCCACAGATCTAAAGATCAGTCGATTCCAGTGATCGTGTTATATATACATTCAAGACTCTGCCATGAGGAGTTCCCAAATAGTTAATGCAACAGTAGCAAATCAGATGTTAATTTCATTACTATTTGGAGGCTATGAAGAAAAAAAAAAAAAAAGCAAGAAACAAAACACTGAAAAAAGGGGATGAAAAAGGAGAAAAGCGCATGAGAAAATGTGGAGTGAAGCAAAGGTAACAGCAACTGTCAAAATAGAGTCCACACTTATGTTCTGTGGGCTTTTCAAAATTTCCACAGCTACTACATCTAGAGACTTACCTAACTGCTGGATCCTCTGGCTGATTACTCCCTGAAAAAATCACTTGCAAAATAAAGGTGTGAAAAGCTTTTTATGTCCAACAATGAGAACAGATCTTCTGAAAGGACAAAATGGGGCAAGAGAAGGGCACGAAGGTAAAGACTGCTGGCAGAAAATCCAAATTTTCTGCAAAAGGTCAGCTCTGATTCTGCAACATTTCTAAAGAGACCATGCCAATGTAATTCAGTCCTCAAATCTCTTTGACAACGTATGTTGTTTTCCTTCTCTTAAATTCCTCATGTAATGGTTTGTATACCTCAGAATAAAAATGTGAAACAGGTTGGTTATTTCAATCACTGCTACAGTTAGTCTTACCTATAATTGGAATACTCAATTATTAATGAGTTAGAGTTTGAGAAACAACCCTTCTAAAATCTAACTGTAGTGGAATGCTGCTTGTGCGCAGCAGAGAACATTCCATCGAAGGATCTGAATTACAGTAATATCTTAGTTTTTGGTATTTCTTTCCAGGAACCCAAAATGAGAGTGATGAATGCAGAGGTTATGTTAAAATGGAAAGTAAACCACCTTAAACCTGCAGGATACTCTAACCCTAGACCAAGGTACTGTGAAGGTGAATTTACAGTTTGCTGGGTTGAAGATATAAAATACTGAGGAATGAATAGTCAGCCTTTACCTGAGTTCTGAATCTCTGCTTCCCTGTGTCTTTATGTGTTTTATCTGCTTAAAACATAGGAAAAAAAAAATGGAAGTAATGATTAGAATACCACAAAAGAAGTTCCCTAACAGTTTTCAGTGTTTACCTGCAATGGCACTGCTTGAAGCCCACATACAGAGTCGATCTCAACATCATTTTGCTTCCTCATGCAAAACACTCTTCCCACTGGGTTTGATGATGGCAATGTGCCCCCTAATTTTCAACAACTACCTCATAGCTCCAGGTCATGTCACAGAGGAAAAGCCATGCTGCTTTATGTTTCTCAGGGAGAATACTGCTCTTGTGGTGATCCTCAAGCATGGTCAGCATCCCTGACTGCTGGGGTGGGACAAGGCTTCCCTGCTATTAGAGAGACCCATCATGCAAGTGGCCAGCTTACCCGTCTGGCTTAGCCAGCAGTCCTGGAGTGTCTCAGCACGGCAGCACTGCACTGTAAGGGGCTGTGAATGTGCTAATTGAGTGTCAGATGGAAAAAAGGGAAAAATAACTGACTGAAGACAATGTCTGCTCTACTTTTAGCAGTCTCTCCTTTTCTCACTTTCTTCCCTTTTCTAGGACACAGGTGCAAGTGGTCTAGAAATTAAGTTTGACTCACCTTCAGCTTTGGCTAAAAGAAAGTGGCAGGGGCCACTGTGTTTTGTGAAGAGCCCAAAGTCGTCAATGTCTGTCAGGCTCTGAGGATGCTTTGTCAGCACCTCTGGGAACAATCTTGTCAGAGCTTGGACAAGCAAGAATGTTGTCCTTCTGACTGCTGGTGAGGTTTATCATTAAGCAAGTTGCTATAAGCTCTTCCACTTTGTCAAAACTAACTTATGCTGTGTTACTGCAGATGTAGAACTTCCAGAATTTTCAGAATGCTGTTCTGAACATAGAAAAATAATAGAGTAATAAATCCACTTTTAGGTCGGTTTGCCCTTTACTAAATCTGGCCAGTTATGAAAGACAGATCTATAAAGGGAGATATTAATACCTTGTATCTTCAAGTCCCAACCACCTATTAAAGCACCTCCAAAGACAGAGGTACAAAGAAAAAGTCAGTCTATAGAGGTCAGCTATTTTGAGAATTCTAGCCTTAGTAAATAACCTTGTTTTTCTTCCATCATTTGCTTTCTGAACTTGAGGTACCTGACTTTAACAATTTCATTTTCAACTTGCAACTTAAATTAAGTAAACACATTTTCTTCTTAATAAGCAAACGTACCTTAACTCAGCTCCACAGAAAACAGTTTTATCTTTTTGCTCTCCCCTTCCATCATTTTAGATGCATGTGGATTGTATAATCAGAGAAATTTTTTGACAAGGAATCTATTCAGAACAACGTATGTCCATCTTACCCTCTTGTGGAAGGAGTAAGCTATGGTATATTTACTGCACTATCATGCACTACATGGTCCTTAAGGGCTATGTTAAACTATCCACATCTGAGTTTGTTTATCGAAACATTCCCATTCCCATGTAGACCAACTCCCATTAGTCAAACTAGGATTTCAGTCCCTGGAACAGGTGTACTTTCTGATACACAGTACTACATTTGCAATCACTTCAGGATGTAGAAATCAGTGAATATATGCCAGCCAAACAAAGTGGAATAAACACTGTCATAATTTGCTTCTAGAATCTGATATGCTCAAAAATATAAGGAAATTTTAAGCATGTAAGAAAATTCCAGTAAATGTTTACAGAAGCTGAATGTCAAAGTTGAGGGAATATGAGACTTTATATGATAAGAATGCTCAGTAATCCTGAAAAGCTTTTCTTTGAAGGGAGACAAAGCTCTCCCTGACTACTCATTTCAGACAGTCACAGTCAAATTATCAGGACAATTTCCTAAGTAAAGTACTATTAAATGATTGTAAGAATTGTGAGCTCTAGGATGCCACATTGAAACAACTTACTGAGATGCTTTTAGTATAGCCTGTGAGAGCAAAATGATGTTTTATACTTCCAAGAGTTTTCCAAAGTGGAGGAGCTCAGTATTTTTTACTTGACAGGATTTTTAAGGTCACAACTTTAAGCTGGTACTGTTTAAAACATCTGCAACATTTTAGCAGGAAATCACAAAACCATGTATGGATTCAGAGGGCATTAAGCTACTGGTATTATCATGCATAACAGTATTAATTCTTGCAGTGAATATTGACTGCTTTCCTTGTTTTCTTACATATTGTAACATTATTTTTGATATTTAACTATACTTTAATTAGGCCACATTCTGGTTATCATGCTGCAATCTCTGTGAAGCACTTATCTTTTTTCTTAACTTTCATCTGGCAGTTGAAACAATGCTAACAACGCTGACTGAGGCTGGACACAGCCAGCAGTGATTCAGAACCCCATAATATCAACATTATCACTCTCCCCACCTCTGATACATATGCTGAGAGGAGTACCATGTCAGTGACTGGAAAGATGTCTAGGAAGGACAGAGCTCTCCATAAATGCTGCTTGATCAGTATCTAGCTGGGGCAGATCTCTGGTTTGTTGCTCTAACTGCTGGCATAAAGTTGGTTTTGAATCACGATTATAAAAATTCCTCCCTGTTGAGCTAAGTGTTGCTGTGCTTCATTTCTGCTCAGCTAATACTGACTGCCAGCAGAGCTTTATTTAACAAATGCAGTTAAACTGATTTCTGTTATGCCTATCTTAATACAGCTTTCACTAACTTATAGGTCTGGAGTCTTCACCTAATCTGTAAAATATTTCGAGACAGTCTTTTTTGTTTGTGTGCCTTAGAAAGCAGGTAATAATTTTGTAGGGTTGTAATTCAGGGAAAATTCAAACAGTTCAATAAAAAATTGGTCACAATTGGGTGTCAGTAGAATGTTTTAAAACAGCCTTAGGAAATGATCTAATATTAATTAACTCTGAGAAATTACAATTTGGTGCTTATTGAAAACATGAGAATTCCTACTGTAGACTGCAAAAGAAAACAAAATTAGAAATTACATAAAATTAAAAACTAAAAGCAAGACTATGAGAACATTTTTGTGCAAATGATTGCAATCAGGATGTGATTTTTAGCCAACTTTCTCAACCTTTCATGAACTTAGGGGAACTTAAAATGAACAACTATTTTATAAAAGTAACAGATGCACATGGGTATCAAATAAGGAAACTTTCTTTGAATTTACCCAAGGAGATTTACGATGATTTTGTCACAGGCTGGAAGGGACACCTAGAACTAATTTGGTCAAAGCCTCCTGCTCAAAGCAGCGTCAGGTACAGAGGGTTATGGAAGGCCATGACCAGTTGAATTCTCAGTATCTCCAAGGACAGAGACTCTAGAACCTCTCAGCGCACCTGTTCTAATATTCTACCTCCCTCCCAGGAGGTAGAACTCCTCCTTAAAAAAGGAGTTTAAAAAGTTTTTTTATCAATTTTTCTTTCTTTTTCAATTTTTACCTGCTGTCCTATCACTGTTTATCACTGAGAATAATCTGTGTCTTCTTTGCATTATTCAATCAAGTAGTTTTTATGCATATGGATAATATCCCCCTTCCACCTTTCTCTTCTCAAAGTTAAACAATCCCAGGTCTAGCAGCCTTGCCTTGCATATGGGATGCTGCCTAACCATCTTTAAGGTAGTTGATTAGACCTGCTTTGGATGTCCCTTCCTCCTTTCTACTAGGGAACCCATTGCTGGACCTCAAATTCCAGATATGGCCTCAACAGCTCTGAGTAGAAAGGAATTATGACCTGCTGGCAGCATTTCCTAAAGCAGCATGGGAGGCTGCTGGCCCTCTTTGCACAAGGGCACAGCACTGGCTCATGTTCAACCTGATGCTCACCAGAACCCCCAAGATCCTGTTCTGCAAAGCTGCTGCCCCAGCGTGTACTACTGTAGAGGCTTATTCCTCCTTAGATTCTGGACTTTGCAACAACAGTCAGAAAAACAGAAAAATCACTTTTAGAGCTATGCTCACACAGATGTACATTGCCATGCACCCATGAGCTCCTCACACAGTTTAGTTTCATGCAAAAAAAGCCACTGCCAACATATATATCAGACTGTCACGGAGATACTGCCAGTTCTGGTCTCAGTGTGCCAAGTGCGCACATTATGTAAGCATATCAAGTGCCTGAGAATATGTAAGGACATTTACAAAAGTGTGTGCACAGTTGTGCAGACCTGTATCTTAAAATACAGTTCTGAGTTATCTTTCTGTTGACATCCCAATCTCAGTGGACTCCACTTATAAAACCAGCAGATGAAACCCTGTTTGATGAATTCTAACAGATCACCACTCTATCATTCCATAAAGCACACTCCCTTCCATAACAGAGATCTGCATCTTTTCCCCCCATCTTCTTACTGTTACAAATATTTTTCCTTTTTCTTTAGAAAAAATCATGCTGACTCATTTTCTTGTTGCTGTACTTTCTCCAGTTTTGACCATGACAACTAATACTGTAAGGATGCACAATGTAAATACTTTGAGATTTAATTTTCACTACATTATACAGCAGAAAATGTGATGAAAGGACCAAACCTTACTCACCTTCTTCTAAAGACAGCTCATTAAAAATCACTAACAACTTTTAGTATAAGAGCAGGAATTGACCTTAAGTCCTGTGAAAACCAACACTGAAAGGAGGGTTTACTTTGATTTGCATTCCTAAAAGAACATTAACTAGAATTAGGATATTTCAATTTAGATTATTTTTATTTCTAATCTTTATTCCCCTCTGTTAACATCTCACTACTTCTATAAGAAAAAGATATCAGAGCAAGTAAGGAAGAGGATGTAATATCTATGAGGCCCTATTAAGTTAGAGACTTAATTTGAAGTTTCCTTTTTCTGTAATATTTTTCAGTAAATAGGTTTTTAAATACATCACAGTGTAAAGATGTCCTTATTCAATCTCAGAATTTTTTGAATAGAAGATCTTGATATTTAGAGAAATCACTTTTGTCAGATACAGATTGTTCAGATGCAGCCTTTGCTTATTGAGTGCTGGGTAGCGGCTGAGAGAAGGCATCGTTCTATACACAACCTGTTTTTTGTATCTTTGCTTATTTTTTAATGAAATCTTTGCTACCAGCAGCCGTCAGGTTTGAGCTAGATGGGGCGATATGGTCTAATCCAGTGTGGACTTTATAAGGTTTTATGTTTCCTTGCTACTTAATCTTTTTTTCATCATCTCCTTTGTCTTTCTTTCTCTCAGTTTTTAAAACATAAGCATGACTTTCACTTTCTCTGCTTCTATAGCTGAATCTGCTTTTGTTGGCACATCAGTGTATCCTTTTTCTACAGGTACAATTGCAGCTTTCTCATTCATATTACATCACTGTCCTACTCTGATGTCTGCCTAATATCCCAGAACTGATATGCCCATGATCAACGTATTTTTTTATCCTCATGACTTCTATCCTGCTCAGTTTCTAATGCATTATCTCCACTTCAGCATTTCCTTCCCTTCCCTTCCCAGTTGCCAGATTTCTTCCCAGAGCTCCCCTCCCCAGCACTAGAGGATTTGTTTTTTTCTTTCTTTGTTTCCAAGTCTTTGCATCTTCCCTCTTTGTTACCTTGCTTAGTCTTGTCGACAAGTGAATTAGTAAAGAAAATAGGTGCCTCTTCTAATTGTCCAAGTCAGGTGTGTATTTAAAAGTCTCAAATGCACTAGTGCCAATGGGAGTTGCCCTAGGTTATCTCCAGATGATCACCAGAGGTCCTTCTAAACCTAAAAATTCCATGATTCTGTGAAACCCCAATATATTCAAAGAGGAACAGTGTAACATTAAAATGTCTGCTAATTTTCCAAGGAAAACACAGTGCAAACAATATAAACGAACTTGGTATTCTCTTAGACAGTGACACCAACTTCTCAAAAGTAAGAGTGCCCTGCATTACCTCAGGTAGATCACTTAGAGACTAACTGAACATTACTGATGGCCTTAATTAATAGAATGCTGTACCCTCATGAAATGTTAAGAGTCTGGTAACATAAACAGCTACTTGCTATTACTCTTTCTAGGTGGGAAAGCAACATATTTCCTTTAATAAGTTTTGGAAGACAGAACTTGTCGTGTTACCCAGTGCAGTGTTGTGCATTGTGAACTAAAGCAGTAAACTACATAAGCCTTCATGCCATATGCTGACTAACAGTGGTTTCTGAGCAGCACACTACCCTCCTGACTATTCAATACTAAGGATGATTTAATGCATTCCTGTCCCTAAGTATTTTTCTTCCTGATACTTTTTCTTCCTATCCAATTAGAATTCCTATTCCAGATCCTATTTCATACGCACTACATCAGTCTTTTTGCTGAAATAAAGACTAAATCTCTGAGACTATTTATTACTCCTCTCCTTCCTTTTTCACTGCATCTTTATTTCCCACCTTTCTTCACAAACACACCAAAAAAGTTGATGTCTTATATGGCTTTCCCCAGCTACAGAAGGGTGGAGATTTTACAAGCACATCTTGTAAAATGTTTGTCAAAACAAACAAGTAATTTCCAGAGAGTTTCTAACACCTACCAGTTGTTATGGATATCACAGTATTATCGGAGTTATTTAAAACAATTTTAGATTAGCCAAATGTCAATCTCGCAGCAACTGCACAACCTTCAGTGTATATGACAGACTTCCAGCTGTGAAATGATTGCTTAAAAAAACCATGTACTTTCTAAATGAGCATGTACCAACTGTTTTCTTTACAGAGGAAAAATATTTGAAAGTTTAAAAATAGGTTCAACTATTCAAATGCATTGTTTTGGTTTATAATAGTTTTTCTTTTGAGTCTGAAAGCACTAAAGATAAATTTCACCACTGCTTGTTTTCACACTTTCAATGTACTGGTTAGGAAGAACTATGTCTATTCATTGCTCTTTTTTTTTTTAAAAGTTCCCTCCAACTTTAGTATTTTAAAAGCATGTATTTTGTTTGAGGAACAAATCAGAGGTCACAAAACCAACTTACGTGACTTTGCACAAAGTCTTACTTGAAAATGGTGACAATTCTATTAAAATATCCAACCAGTATAATCTTCTGTTTGGTTTGTTAGTTTGGGCTCCCCTTACATACCACGCCTAGAACAGATTTCTTTAATATATTACAGTGATGAAAAGAAATTCAGTGGGGATTAGGCAGAGCTATAAAAAAAGAAAGTGTTTTCTTTTTCTAGTGGTGCACAATGGCTTATGGTAGATAAGACAGATGCAGAAAGTTCTGACAAAGTGTAATCAGAAAGACATGACTCAGGGGGCACATGTATAAATACAAATGCCCCAGTCACCATACTGTGAAGAGCCCACATGGAATTAGCAGCACGAATTCCCATTTTTTAAGAAACAGCTATTTATGCTGGTTGATCTTGCACTAAGGCACAGTCTCAAGTACACAATAATACATTTTGTCACCATGGAAAGGAATGTACATAATGTAATACCAAAGAATAAATTAAAACATTATATGCTGGCAAAGCTTTCATTCTTATTTCAACATAAACAAGGGTTTAAAACCATGTAGAAGGTAAACACAAGTTCACAGACTAGTATCTGTATTCCACTCACTCAATTTGCACCTGATTTTGGTTTAATTTTGTTGAGTCTCTAGTTGAACTGAGCTAGTTGTCTCGTAACTATTCAATTAGGTATACTCAATGAAACACTGGACAGAAAGCTATTGCTATTTCACCCTTGAAGGGCATGGCTTCCCCCTTGATCTGTAGTGATAAGCAGTAAAATCCCGTTTGTCTTACATAAAAGTATTCAGTGAAATCAGAAGGATATGTTCTTAGTAAGGGGACAAGGATTTGATCCAAAATTGTACTATCATAAGGATATAGATGTTCTGCAAAATTTGTGGTCATACACCTCTACACCTAAAACAGAAACACAAGTTAATGCTTTTCCTTCAAGTTTCCATTATGTAGTACTTAATAAAGCTTTGCACATGAATACGGCTTTAATTAAAAATAAGTTGCCTCCTACCCAGAAATTGCTGCTAGTTTTTGATGAGCCTGATAGGCCATCTCACATCCTCGGGTTCGAGTTTTGTGCAATTCTGCATGCAGAGAAGGAGAGGTGACCGAGACATCCCCAATAGAAATGACCAGCTCCCGATAGAGAGCCACCTGGGTATTGAACTCCTGGACAAGCTGAAAAACAAAAATTATTTACATGCATGAGAATTTTTAACTACATTGGTAAAAACAATCCAGTTTTTTAAAAACATGCCAAGTCTTAGGGCTTGTTCCTGCTTCTCACAATTTCATAGCACACAGGATCAAGAGCACATGATTCAGTAAACAACTAGAGCCTCCACGGCAGCTGCTTCTTCTGTGAGCTATAAATGTTCATCTGTAGGAAAGTAGTGTTTCTGCTTTTAATACTGGAAGTGTTTGAATTATTAGTATTAAATATTAAGCAGACAAAAAAACATCTGCTTTACTAGTAGCATGAGGTTATTTTTTGCTACCATGAAAGGCAAAAATATCTCCAGAAATTACTGCCTTTGCTTCTCCTGCTTCCTGATTAACAGCATGTTCAGGGACTGGAATGTAGCATTTGCTTTTAAATTGGCCATTTTGCTAATTTATTTTGTAATGATGTCTGTTCTGTCACTTTCCTTCAACCCAAATTTCTGACTTAAAACTCATTTGCTGAGAAGATGTACCAGATAGGCACCTTCCTGTTAAAATCTGAGAAAGCACCTTTTCTAAAGTGCATGTGGGAAAAGGAAACAAACGAATAAATAAACACTACAACCTGTACAGAAATCCAATATCCAGCAGATACAAACTGATGTTACTGGATAAATGGGTAATTTCAGTGTGATGGAAAGATCATTATTGTTTGGTTCCACTGATCACGTACATGGAACGATATTTTAAGGAAATTAAGCATTTGCTGTCTTCTGAAAGAATGCATATAAGACCATTTGCTCCACATGGCGGTGGGGGTGGAAGGATTGGAGTAATAGAACAGAATATTTATTTATCTGTGTTTTGACCTCAATTTCCAAACTACATAAAAACAGACAAGAGTAATTGCTCATAATTTTGCAGTCATCATTACCACCAGAAGTTCAACATACCCCAACATAAAAACATATTAAGAACCTGGAGTCTATCAGTGCTACCAATTTTTAAAGTCAAGTCCTCAAACTCTCATGCTCAGGAAATAAACTTCTGCAATATTACATTCATACTCTTCATGCATCCTGCTGCAATTAACTGTATAGCTGAGAACTGGTATCAAAAATAGTTTTGGCCATGCTTTCTTAAATTTAAGAATAGAAAATAGGTTCCTCTGCTGCAGGAGCAGCAAGTCAACCCAAGAGCATTTCAGTACATCTGCACCCTCCCACATGCAGATCCCAAACAAACCCCAAAAGCATACACCAAACAAAGCCCTAGGCACAATATCTGCTAAACAGGTCCTCAACTCTTATCATTCCATAGCTTAAGGGAATGCATGAAGGCAATGGAGAGGAAAAAAATTGTACTGTGTTGTGTCACAGTGTGATTATTCTGCATTAGGAAGAGAAGTGTCGCATCCTGCAACTGGTAACTGGTTGCACCAGACACGTTTTGCCAGTTCTCACCTGATATCCCTTGTTTAAACAGACTCATCCAGCCACCTTAGCACTGCCCAGAAAAGCAAAACCACACATATGTTTCTGAATCGAGACACAGAACAAGAAAAAAACCACATTGATTTCACCTCCCGAATCCTATCGCAACTTGATAACCCACCTATAAAACATATTTTATTTCTAAACAATTAATTCTAAAAACTCTTTAACTAACCACATTATGCTGTTGGGAAAAAGAAAAAAGGCAGAACCCAGCAAGATCCACTTGTTGGGTATATTTATAGAGCTACTATGGCAGCTTTTGTTCCCCCATGCACCAGTAATTCCTCCCAATCTTGAAGCATCAGAGTGGATAATCTGCCAGCACATTTTTCAGCACCAGAGGAAAAAAAATTGCCAGAATCCAGCAGAATAGAAGTAGCCGCTCCACTGCTACTGGACAGAGCTTTAACTAGATAGGGATTTGTCCAGAAAAGTGGCAGCGACTTCATTTTCTTTCTACATCTGTCACTAGCTGGAGGGGCAATTTTGGGGCCCATTGTCAGGCTGACTGTAGCTCAAGGAGCCTGAAAGGGGGGATATGGTGCTGATTTGGAGGAAAGTGTAAGGATGCAAGCATTTTGAACATGACTGAGGAAAAATCTCACACCAGCATGTGACAGTCCAAAATAACACATATGCAGGTGTTTAACCTGAGGTTTTACAACTGCAACCAGCTACTCTGGGAAGACTGGTAACAGGTACCATTTATATCAGAGACAGAATTTCAGGGCCTCTAATTTTGTGTCTCCTTATTTAGAAGGATATTAGGGCAAGCATGTGGTAGCTGCACAAAACAGCAAGTAGTGCAGTAATTCATTGGAGGCAACTATTTACCCATTTAGACTTCAGTGCGCCCAAGCCCGAGTACAGATTTGGACGGATCTAACAAGAAGCAACTCCAGCTGCTTTGCGGCGTGTGTACGGGGCGAGGAGTCCTGCTTCCGCAGGACTGTCCAGGCGCCTGGCTCCGCTCCCCGTCCCGCAGCCGGCTCCCCGCAGGTCTCCTCGTCCCTCCCGCTTCCCGCTTTGGAACCGCGGCGAGCTGGGGCGCAGGGCAGCACCCCGGCGGGGACTGCGGGTTTAAAAACAGTGCAACTGCACGTGATGGGAATAGCCAAGGTGGCGCGAGGAAAGGCACTGATGCCTACGCCGGGAGAGCTCGGAAAAGGTAGAAAACTACGGCAAGCCCGCCCGGGGTACCCACCATCTTACAGTCGTCCAGGGTTCTCTGGGTCTGATAGGCGCTATCGGAGCCGCTGCCCCGGCGTTCGCTGCCGCGGCCGTGCGGCGAGGTTCTGCTGCCCTGGAAGATGGAGGCGG
>WBNO01019116.1:0-40255 GCA_013400575.1 Peucedramus taeniatus | reverse complement strand
CAGCGCCGTGCCGGGCCTGACGGGGCCGAGCCCCGGGAGCCACCGCCCCGCTGGGAGCCTCCCGGCGCGCCCCGGGATCGTAGGGCAGCGCCCGCCCCGCGTTTGCCAAAGTTGATTCCGATCTTCAGGAGACGAGCTTAGGCGTCGCTTTTCTTTTTTAAAAAAGACTCGGTTCGCTGATCAATATTTATCAAATTTAGTCAGACGTTAGAGAGCATCCCAGCGAAGGACACGAAGATGGTGGAGGATTTGGAGGGGAAGCCTAATGAGGAGCAGTTGAGGTCACTGGTTTGTTCAGCCTGGAGAAGACACTGAGGGGAGACATTGCGGTCTTCAGCATCCTCGTGAGGGGAAGCAAAGGGGCAGGTGCCAGTCCCATCACTCTCACAGTGCCAGACTTGAGGAAAGGGCTTGAAGCTGAGTCAGGGGAGGTTTAGGTTGGATATCAGAAAATTTTTCACCCAGAGGGTGGTGAGCACTGGAAGAGGCTTGCCAGGGAAGTGTCACAGCACCAAGCCTGACAGAGTTTAAGAAGTGTTTGGACAACACTCCCACTCATGTGGTGTGATTATTGGGGTGCCCTGCACAGGGCCAGGAGCGGATTCAGTTGTCCTGATAGGTTCCTTCCAACTTAGCATATTCTATGATACTATGATTTACTTCCTGTCTCTAAAAAAGCTTCATATTTTGGAGCTCTAACAAAAAATTTGGTGTTTGTGATGCAACAAGATTGTTAATTGTAGGAAAGATTAAAAAATAATTGAGTGGAGAAACTCCTCGGTGCAGCAGCAGCACAGTGCAGTTGCATTCACCAAGCTGATGCTCACAGTCCTCCCAGGCTGTGGGCACCAGCCCCTCCAATGCAGAGGGCTGTGGGGCTGTGCCTGTTCTTGATCTGTAGCTCCCTTCCCCGGGGGCTCTTGGGGACTGCACTGCCCCAGCAAGAGCTATGGCCTGAGTCTGCTTCAGCTTCTGCTGCTCCTGTTCCTTTTTGTACCCAGGGAGCTATGGCTGTTTAGCCCGCTTCTGCTATAATTGTATTTATTCAGGCCGCCAAATAAGAGCTTTTTTGTGTTTCGGTTATGTTCTTGAATCCAAAGCAACATCAAACGCATCACACAGAGTAACCTAGTCTTGCCAGGGAGCTTGAATATGCCATCAATGGCACCCTGGCAGTTTGAGGAGCTCTCTTCAGGCTGTACTGAACATTACTGTAACACAGCCAACCTAATATCCACTTTAATCTGGATATGGCCTATGAATCTACTTTGAAACTCCTTTTAGAATTTTCCTGCTATTTTCACAAAAATGTAAGCTACTGGATATGTGGTTGTATGGATGGATTTGCAGCACTTGCAAGCACTGTCATCACATTAGTTAAAGATAAAATGACCTTCTAATTGTAACTTTACCTTTGTAAACATACTTCTAGATTTTTAGCATTCAGTGCAGAAAAAACTTGCAGTTTGGTAGTCCTATTTTAAGGACATCACTTTTTTTTTCATTTAATTTAATTATTTTATGGGAAGTAAATGCATGAGATTATGCTTTGAGCCAGCACATCATACTGCTACAATATAGAAAAAAGACATTTCCTAATGACAAGAAAAATATTTTTAATATTGGTGAAAAGGAAAATGAACACATCCTCTCCTCATATCTATATAGGTAAGAAAAAATATATTTCTTAAGGGAAATTAAATATAACACTATGCCATACCAGTGCTAGTGGTATTTTTTGCTTAGGGATCATTTTAGTAAAATGTTGTCATCTTTTTTCATTATATTTCTAGTCTATTTAAGAGCTACTGCAATAGCAGTAATGAAATAATGCTAATACTAAACCAAACAATAATAATAAATTTATCAAAGAATGCAGCATGTTTTCTTTTATGTTACCTGGCTTGGCAGAAGCTCTGGTCCCTTGAAATCAGCACCAAAGTCCCACTGGCTTTTAAGAAAGATTATAATTTAGTTCCTGGTGATATATCTGCCCTATATAAAGCTGAGTCACAGCTGAGTTTTGTCCGTCAGCCAGCATCTAGAACAGTTTTGAAGTTCTAGTGACTTATTTCACTTCACATGGTGTATTCAGTATCTCCACATTTGGAAGTGGATATGGTGATTCTTTCTGTAATTTGTAAGACTCCATGTTTTCATAATTGTTCTGGCTGACCTCTGAAATCATCATGGAATGTGGTGAATTTGATGGCACTTCATCAGCCTAACCCAGGTTTATGTTGGAGAAACATGTGAGTGACAGGTACCTGGAGTGACAGGTATCATCTCAGTCTGGCATGCATAAGAAACAATGATTTTTGTAGGCATCCCAGAAATGGGGATGAGGGGGGAGGCTCCAAGATAAGCCACCAAAGGCTGTTGCAGGGTGGGCAGTGGAAGCAACAGGACTTGAAAACAACAAGGTTTGAAAATATATATCACCAGGAAACAAATGCTCTCTCTTGAAAGCAGAGGTATCTATGTTGAAAACTTTCCTAAAGACAGAAACATGATTCCTAATTCTTGTCTAAACTAGTGTTTCTGTCAACTTTTCCTTACTCTAGCTTCATCTCCTTATGTTTAATGGATTGCAGGAAGCAGGGACTTGTTGCTCCCTCCTATGACATCCTCTCAAGACCACAGGCAGGTGACCTTGAAATAAGTTGAGAAAGTACATGGCCCATTACAGTCAAATTCTTTGCAGCTCTATAACTCATAATGAGCTAAAAGTGTATATGTGGGCTTTCCTCTGCATAGCCTGCATGGTAATTCCAAAAAATCAACTGAGATGAACTTTTTTTTAAACTTGTGGGTTTCTCTTTTTCCATTTTGTTATAATCTTTGTCTGATCCATTTATTGCTCTGGTTGTTGGCTTCTGATGATATTTCTCAAGGGTGTGTAGAATGTAATGGACTAGATAAGTTATGAAAGAGGCTGATTTTCTGAGAAATGTGAAGCGATATCCTTGTAGGGGGAAGAAAATGGGAAAGAGATATGTAGAATTTAGGAGGAAGAGGAAACCAAGAAGCAGGTACTGAAGAAAAAAGGAAAGTGTTTTTGCATAATCTTCATAAGACAGAAAAATAAATGATAAGTTTAAAAGTTAAATTGAAAATGAAAACAAAAAATATAGACTTTTCCACATTTCTATAAAAAATATATTTTTAAAGAAATTGAAGTGACTGTCTTTCTAAAGACATTTAAAACAGTACACATATTTATACCCTGAAAATGTGGGGTGAGATCAGTGTCTGTAGATAATGTACTTGATTTTTTGCACCAGGCTTCCTGTGGAGTTAAACTGTTTAGCTATCACAAATAACAATGTAATAATGCCTTTTTAAATCACATCTTTAATGGCCATTTCTTTTTCATAAATCATTTCATAAGACTGGGAAGTTAGGAAAAGGAGTGCCACAAGAGGGGTTCCATACTGATTCCATAAAGTCTTTTATGTATCCAAAGTGTCAGTCTTCCTGACTTCAGAGGTCCTCCAGCCGAGACAGCTCCCAGCGCCCTTTCGCTTCAGCCTGCGCTCAGTGCAATGCTTACCAAGTCAAATTATTTTGTAGCAAAGATTACATACATTAATGCATTTTCAGTATGTACCAGTTTAATACCAAGATGTAGAAAAATATAATACTTAGTTTCTTTAAAAGTCAGTGTTTTTGACTCCAGGTGCATTTTGAATCTAAAAACAGTTTACATAGATACCCTTCAAATAAAAGAAACATATTGTGTTGAGAAATTTCTAGTCAGTCAATTCCACAAACACAGGCAGTCTATCAGTTAAACTTGTAAAGAAGACAGGAACACTTTCCTAAGTTCTGTAGTCTTAAAAGTCTCAATAATTTCTAAATTCACTTAGGAAGCTAATGTCCATGCAGTGTATTAGCAGTGGAGATGCTGAGGAAAGAGCTTACTTTGCTTGCTGTCAAATTTTTAAAAAATGTAATCACTAGGGAGACTGTAGCTGTCAGCCTGGTACAGGCATGTTGCTCTTGCTTAGGGATGCATGAAACAACATGCTTAAGCTAGCAAAAATATAAAAATACTAAGTCTGCTTTACTTGCCTTCTCTGTAACTGTTGCAAAAGATTGTTTGTAATATTTAAGTCATGCCTTGAGGATTCTAGAAGTTATTATGGTAAGATATTTGGCACTTAATTGCATTCTTTAAACCAGAGAATGAAAGAAATTCTAAATCAGATAATCCAGGATATGTTCCTACCTTCTCTAATTCTTTACCACTTATATTTACATATGTAATTCCAACATGAACTTACACAGAAATATCTGTGGGAACACTCAGGAAGCTAGCCAACTAAATTTTTCAAATTTATCTGCATTTGCCCACCACAATATAGGATTTAATGACAAGGAAGTCTAAGAAAATGGCCCATATAATCAGATACCTTTTGCTTTCACCTCTCTATTTTTTTAAAAACACAGTATCATTACTAACATAATGTTAAAGCCATCAGCACTTCTGTTATTAAGAGAGGGGAAAAAAGGCTTTTTTAAAAACCCAAACATAAGCACAGAAAATCTTCAGAATGCAGAAATGAAGAATTATTTCTAAAATGAACAAGGTTAAGATGAGTTTATCATTATGAAAGTATGAAAGCAAATGATTTACTTTTAGCTCTAGTGTAGTCAATGCAATAATGACTATAAATAGTATAGACAATGTAATAAATTAATACAATTTTGCCTTAATATTACCTATTTTTTATTATCATAGAAAATCTGACATAAAACAAAGCCACCCAAGAAATGGAAGATAAAAGAGACCACTGATTAATCTTCCTGTAAAAGTCTGTAAAAAAACAAGAAAAAATATCTTTAGTATCATAAAACACAAGGCCCAAAATTATTAAAAACATGTATAAGAACTAACAATTAAAAGCTAAGTTTAATGATATTAAATTTCCTTAAGAGTGCCAACTCTCATGACAATTTAATAAAAGACTGCAGAATAAAATATTTGAATAAAGTCTTACAATGAATCTGTACATTATTAATCGACTGATGAAGATTAAACTCAAAGTAAAAGATTACTGTTGTTAAAAAAGAATAGGAAGAGCTATGAAGAAAAAAACACCATGGATTTGTGAGGAGCTCTTTAGAAAGAGGACAAAGAGAATAGAGCTTTAGCCAAATGGATGTTTAAGTAATTGAAGTATTTAGATGTATCAGTGCTCTACTACTTAGAAAATGCAATGTTTGGCATATAATGGTCTAGAGAGTGCTTGATGGATGCATAAGAGAAATATGTGGGGTTTGTGTTTTTATATTAAATGTATAAACTCAGTAATTTATGCATTCAGGGAACATATACTTAATTCAAAAAACCAAGTATGGTCTTATGAGAATCTGAGAGTATAAATACCAGACCCAAGTACTTTTCATCTTGCTTATGTCTACAGGAAAAAAGCCTGGATCAATACAGAGGCCCTCTACTGCATCTTCAGAAACACTGTAAAAAGTCCTGTTCTTTATGAAAGTGGAAGAGATGGCAAAATTTGTGCTCATTTTCATGTCCATGGCTGTTCTGTAGTTGTTACTAGTAACATAAGGCCTATACAAAATCTCTGGTTTATTCAGTATAAGAAATGGTTTTGCCACTGTCTGTACTGCCTCCTGGTCAGGCAGTCCCAGTGCTCAGGAATGGAACAGGACACAGCATAAACTATGCCAACAAGAGGAATCTTGCTGGTAGGCTATATGTTTACATTTTAAAAATAAATAGTATTTTTATAAAATTTTTACTGTTCTCTTTCAAGATTTTTAAAAGCAAAAGTCAAATGACATTTAAAAAAGGACTAATATTTTCAGATAACAAAAGGCAAGTCAAGGATAGTAAAACTTTGCTACTGTATCTAATGTAAATATAGTACAAGAATTGTGCTGTTACAAGGAATAATCCAAATGTATGTCTCAGAGCAAGTGACCTAATGAAAGCCTGGACACTAAATCAGACTGGACACTCATGCTTAGTAATTTTGAAAAATTTCTATTTATGTTATACGAAGATGAGAATACAGCTCAAAATAAGTTAACTCATTGGAAGCAGCAGTGCTCTGAAATCTCTTCTACTTGCCATCTCTCACTAATAGCTATTCACTAGCTACTTGTTAAAGACCTTGTAGCCCTACAAACTAGTTTTTAACATCAATTTCAGTTACTCTGTTGTGTCTGTTACCTGGTTGGAAGAGGTTTTTGAAATGATCATTACTCGACTTTGGAATTAATGTGTTATTGAAATGAACAGAAATGGATCACATTCTCTTAAGAACTATCATCTGGACTGTTACATTGCAGGTTAAATACCCCTTTGGAGGATTTATTTTAATAATCACATTTTTATAATTTCTTTAAATGAAAGCTTAGATCTCATGGGAAATGATGTTGTTTCCATGTAAGTGTCATTACAGCACACCACTATGACTTAATCTACTTTTGGTACATGGTAAGTACAGCATAGTTCATTTTTACATGACAAAGCAGTCTGGATTGAATCAAATGACCAGTGGGGATTCCAAGGGGGAAAACTGAGCTCTTACTCTGCCTTACAAGATTTTTGGCCTTGTTGTTTTAAGTAACTGCCCTGAAATCAAGACTTTCTTGATAGGAGTGCATATTGCCAATGAGTTTTTTGTATTGTCCTTAATCAGTCATCAACCTTCTGTCATTAAGCTCATCAACCTACAGAACTGACATTTTTTAATTCACGGGTAAAATTTTCAACAGGCGGAACAAAACCTGTTCTTGATGAACACTCTGTATTTCTGAGAATCTGTCTGTGCATTGTGACAGACAAGGGCAATAATGAGGACTTTTCTTTCTTGTTTGCCTTACTTTTCAATACCACATTATTCTTTCAAAAATCTAGAAAAAGTTTGAGGGACAATGATGGTGTTGCCTGGTGTTATTCCAATGACATTCACTTGAAGCAGGGAGAATTTTAATGAAAACTAGAACTGAATAAACTAGGGTATTTAAGAAAAATAGAATATGAAAATAAAATAAAATTTTAAAAAGCCCAACCCCAGCCAACCAACCAAAACCCCCCCAAACCAAAAACAACAACAAAACCTCACCCAATCCAAAACAAACAAACAACCCAAACCATACAGATCATCCATGTGAAAGCAAATGAAAGATTCTCTCTATGCCCCTCCTCCATGTTATATTAGTATGGTGGAATGGTGGCTTCTCAGTAAACACTCTCCAGAATTTCCAGTTTTGTTGCTTCATTATATGCACAGTTCTCCAAATTTTACTTAGTTGAAGACTGTTTTATCTCTTTACCTGTGTAGAAAGGTTGTAATCATTATTGTGGTGTGCTGGTTTGCTGATGTAGGCTTACGGATTTTCCTTCTTAGTTGGTTATTGATGTGTGGAGAAATTCATAATAAGAAAAGTGTCCTTCTGCTTGTCGTGGCAGGTGCATTGCTTGGAACCTGAGAAACATGTGGATGAAGGCTCTGCCTGGCAATTTTCTTCTCCTCTAGTTCTTCCTCCTCTTTTCTTCTTTGCAGGTGATGGAAACAAGAAGAACCCTTTCTAATAATTCTTCATTGAGCTTTGTATGACAATGAATTAAATATCCTGGTAAGAATAAAAAAATTGTAAAACATAAGTATGAATTCAGAAGAGGTAGGGTTTAGGGAGATGTACTCACTAAGACAATGTTTCTGATAATGTATTTCAAAGGAGAAAAAAGAAAAAGGAAAGCATCTTAAGCTTTAATGAATCTTCCTTAGATTGAGAAAAGGACATAGCATGTGGGAGGACCTGAAGGGATTCATATAGCACATGTTTTTCTTGAAATTTGTTTTTAAAATCCCAAATGAGGCTGTTGTGCTGTCACTAAAGACCTAAAGATCTGACAATGTATGACTATTCTCCTAAAAATATAGGACTGAATTACTGTATAGAGGCAATTAAGTGCTGAATTAAGTGCTTGGTTCCAATGTTATTTTATGGACTTGCATTTCCTTTATCTTTTTTTTTCCTATTCTTTTTAACTTTGTTCTATTGTTTCTTTGCTTTATGTTCTTCACAGTTTATGTCGTATATTTTAAATTGGCCCGTTCTCATATTTTGTTTTTTCTTACAGTCTTGCATTATCCTTCTATTAAATGTTTTGTACTTATTTTTCTGGTTTTGTTTCTCTACAAACTGTAACTCATTTCTCTGTTGTCCATACTCACATTTTTTTTCTGTGGGATTGAAGAACAGTTTTGTATTTTGTTTTTTTAAATAACAAGTGAAACTATAGTTTTGAGGTTAGCCTGTCACAACTCCAAATACGAGCAAAATTCAAAGCCTACCCTACACAGACTAAAACTTACGATGAGAGAGGAGGACTTATACAAATGAACTTTTAAAATTACATTAAAAAGTTCATATATAGGCCCAGACTACACCACATGACAGACTTAAAGGACCAGAATCCTAGTCCTGTCTTTGTTCACCACAGGTAACCACAGAAGACTGGAGAAATCCAGCGAAATACATGCTACATATGGGTAGGATATATGTAATATAGATTAATATTTGCCTATATATTATTTCTTCACCTTGTCTCTGGGGAGAGCTACAGTTAAGGGAGGAAAAAATAGTTTGAACAACAGCTCCATATGTAATCAGTGGGTTACCCTTAGCACGGGGCTAATGTGAGTGGAGCTCAGCAGATGCCTGCTGAGAGTCCAGCCCTCAGTGTTCAGTGTTTTCCATGTTCCCCAGATGGTGGTATTGGGAATATACTTATTAATTTAGATGGCACAAATATGAAAGGACAGTGGCTGGAACTCAGCTGAGAATTCATTATGATCCTGACAAGTTGAAGATACTATCTTTAAAAAAGTTGTGAAATCTTGTAAGGAAATGTGTAAGTTACTGCACTTTGGTGCATCGTGGGGTAGGTAAAGCCCTGCAGAAAAAGAGCAAATTCATATTTTACCTGTAGCCTTTTTTTATTTTCTCTTCCCTGTCTATTTATAGAACACCTGCTATTGACATTTGTAAGAGAATGTAGTGTTCTAAGCATTGTTAATCTGTTTTGTTTGTAAATATTTTCAGTTATTTTGAGGAAATGCCAAATGAAATCTTTACCAAAACATCAGTCAAAAGGAGGATACAAGTATAGATAAGCAGCATGAAGAGTATGACAAATCGCCCTGGTGGTTTGTTGATTTGTTGTTGTTCTTGTTCTTGTTGTTGTTTTTCTTGTAGATTTGCAATAGATATAAAAAGTTTGATTCCCTGAATCCACTTACTGGTTTTAGATTCCCTGAATGCACTTACTGGTTTTAGAGGAGATTGCTTAAATTCATCAGCTTTATGTGTAGCAATAGCACATGATTCCTGCCGATCTACTTCCCATTTGCTGTCTTCAGTAAGGAAATCTAAGTTGAATTTCATAATACCTGTGGTTTGTTGGTTTATTCCAGGTGTGTGGCTTCATCTGTGGTTTTCATAAATTGTCTCAGACTTGCATTCTTACCTTTAATGCAGCCTGTAGTATTTTCTTTGTCCATACAGCCTAATTACTTCACATGATAGGTAGAAAAGATATTGTTTTTAACTAGTGGCCTAAATAGCCCTAATAGCCAAAAATATCCCTTTTCACAGCAGGACAAGTATACAATTTGTACAGTAGTAGCATCTTGGTAGCTCTTCCAGTCCTCAGGAGCAAATACTTCAGGGAAGATGTAAATCCAAGACCATTTGAATCTATGTAAGATTTTTGGTTTGGCCTATCATCTTTGAAATTAACAAGTAAACCACATAAAGTGGGCTTTTGTAAAGAAATACTTTTTAATAAACAGAGTAATTAAGTCTTAGTTGAAACAGACTTTGGTTTTATTGAAGGCAGAAAGTGTTCAGGTTCCTAAATGAGACTGTGACAAATAGTAACCAACAGAACTGGCTGTTGAGATCAGCAGTGCAGTAACCCAGGAAATGAAAGTTTGTTTGGCAATGACATATATAAGTAAACCAACCTTCAGAGTTGCAAAACACAAAAGTCCATATCAATAATACTTGCACAGGCTCCCCAGGGTAGTGGTCACAGCATCCAGCCTGACAGTCCAAGAAGTGTTTCAACAATGCTGCCAGGCACAGGTGTGACTCTTGGGGTTTCCTGAGCAGGGCCAGGAGTTGGACTCGGTTATCCTGATAGATCCCTTCCAACTCAGAACATTCTATGATTCTATGAGTACTGGGCCAAAAAGCAGCTCCATATTCTTGGATCTTGGGTTTTACAAGATCTGACTTCCCATCTGAGCATTAATTTAGGTGGTGGGAAGCTGTAAGTACTCTCTCCTATATTCTGTATTATTCTAGTTGCAATTAACATTGTAATTAATGTTTTAAACTGTGTTAACATTGTAGTCCTGGGATTCTCCTGCTTTTTTAAAATGCAGTTTACATTTATTTTTAGCAGGAATTTTTGAATTAATTTACCTGTCTATCTTGGAATGAGATTTATGCTGTCTACTAATACAACTTGACTTACTTCAGTAAACTTAGACCACAGAGGAATGTCTATTTTTTATGTATTTGTTTCACTTTAATTCTTAATGGAACATTACTCTAGTGCATCTATGGAACATTACTCTAGCGCATCTATGAATTGATTACCCTTAAAAACCATAGAATCATAGAATATCCTGAGCTGGAAGGGGTCCACAAGATCTCACAATGATCATTGAGTCCAATTCCTGACCCTGCACAAAAAAACCCCAAAAATCACACTTTGTGTGATCGTGCCCGAGAGCCTTGTCCAAACGCTTCTTAAGTTCTGGCAGTTTTGTTGATGTGACCACTTCCCTGAGGAGCATGTTCCACTGCCTGAACATCCCCTGGATGGAGAACCTTTTCTTGATATCTAACCTAAACTCCTCCTGACACAACTTGATGCCATTCCCTCAGGTCCTGTCATTGCTCACCAGAGATAAGAGATCAGTGCCTCCCCCTCCTCTTCCCCTCACAAGGAAATTGTGACTGCAGTGGGGTCTCCCCTCAGTCTCCTCCAGGCTGAACAGACCAAGTGACCTCAGCCTCTCTTCATAGGGTTTCCCCTCAAGGTCCATTCACTGCCTCCATGCCCTCCACTGGACACTCTCCAGGACTGTCCTTCTTATGCTGTGGCACCCAGAACTGTCCCAGAGCTGTCCCCAGCACTCGAGGTGAGGCCGCCCCAGTGCAGAGCAGAGCGGGACAATCCCCTCCCCTGCCCGGCTGGTGATGCTGTCCCTGATGTCCCCAGGACACGGGTGGCCCTCCTGGCTGCCAGGGCACTGCTGGCTCACGTTCAACTTGTCATGGACCAGAACCCCAGGGCCCTTTCCATGGCACTGCTCTCCAGCCTCTCATTCCCCAGTCTGTCTGTTCATCCAGGGTTGCCCCATCCCAGGTGCAGAACCTGGGCCATGTCCTTGGCAAACTACATATAGTTTGTGATTGCCCAGCCAACATCACATCATCAAACTTAGTCTTAAGCTCAACTATAAAAATGAGATTTAGAAATATTGCAATTTATGTAGTTTGATTCTAAAATATTACTTTATCTGCATAATATATGAAAGCAGATAGTAAAAAAACAGTACCCTATCTGTTACTTGCTGACTTCTTGAGAGAATTTGTTGATAAGAGGATATGAATTATGTGGCATAGGAGTTATATTAATAGTATATGAATTAATAAGAGGAAATTTATTCTTGATAGCTACTCATTAAACAGTTGGAGACTGTTATTTGGCAGAGTGAAAGAATGCAGCATCCAATAACATTCTGTTTTATGGATGTTGGGACTTTCTAATTGAAAGCTTAACATTTATAAGGATTTCTTTTATTATAAATATGTATTAGTAGTACAGAATCCAATCCCTAGACCTTTATACTTGAATTACCTATGTGGTTATTGCTCTTGAGTTTCATTATGCATTCTTATTGTGAATAAAATATTTCTTACAAAATATTACTTTAAAATAATCTTATTTCTCTGATATACAGCACTCATACCATTCACAGTCAACCACAAGTACATTCCTATAAGGCCTCTACCTAAAACTGGACTAGCAGGTCAAATGCTCTATACAGAGACTTTACCTCTCAGAGATATTAGATAGTCTCAGAGGGGACTCTGGAGAACACAAGACAATTTGAATTAGATCATTGGTACTCACAAGGGATGCTAAATACCAGCTAGCATTACAGTAAAACTTTGAGATTGTTAGATTGACTGTGAAGTTGTCAGCAGTCCCTGATCTTAAACCTGCAGAAGTGTTTCTGTTGTTTACCACAGGTGAATTTGTTTTAAACCTTTAACTGGGAGAATAGTTAAGAAAATTGCTCAGGAAATGCTCGTGGGTGAGGATGGTTCCAAGAGTGGATTTAAGCACCCAGCTGCAATCTGTTAATTTGATGTACGTGACTATGAGCTGTTTTCATATATTCTCAAGTTCTGTCTAAATTCTTCAGTCTTCTCAATAGGAGAAGCGTAATTAGAATCCTTTTACCTTCCTTTTGAAGAGGAAGCATGAAACAAACAAAAAAATGGGTGATTTTGACTTTTCAAAGCTCTCAAGTAAAATCCCAGATACTCTTTGCAGGTCAGAACTGATTCCCTGCATGAGAACAAATTCCCCTAGTTCATTCATCTTCAAAGTTGTCTCTTGCCATCCAATCAATCTTTCTTCCTAAGTACAATGATGGATAAAACTTTATTTTTTACTCTTGGGGAAATGTATTGGGTTTATCATCTTACAGCAGGTCTTCATAACTTCTACTGTCTACTATTATTACCTGCAAATCATGTATATGGGATACAATAAAAGAAATGCTAGACTGGAATTCCCCCTGCTTAGATAAATTTGAATGATGTGTTTGGTGGCTTTGCTGGTTTTGCTAAATTTCTCAAAATCATGAGCATAAGCTAGGTGGCTTTAGAAGTGTTGGCACTAATTAAAGGCAAAGCTAATGATGCTTTGTATGGTTATTCAGATTTATGGGACTAAAGAGATAATACATATTTTTCATGTTTTTGTTTTTCTGCTGAAAATTACAAAGCAAATCTGTTTTTTAAAAAATATTTCTAGAATTAAGGAATATTTTCTGTAAGTATGTATATTGAAAATCTTATTATTCATCATCTTTTAAAAGTAGTCCTTTGCTCTGTTGATAGAGAACTAGATGGTCATATAAATACTGTGAGAGTAGAAAGCAGTCCAGGAGTTCTATAGCCAACATCATACTAGAAGGTGCTTATGCTGATGTAGCAGTAACTACTTCAGGTCATCATTTAAAACATTTTTGGAAATCTAAAATTTTCTGAATATATTAATATTTAACTTTAGAAATGTGTCTTAATGATTTAGTTTGGAGTAGTTCTTCCAAAATATAAGAGCAAATCCAGAAGTCAGGGATTTGTAACACAAAAGGAAGCATTAAAATATAGTTCTATTAAAAGAAATCTCTGAAGGAATTAGGAATTTAAAATTAGCAAAAAAATTAAAAAGTAAATATTAATGTTTTACCTGTCAATATGCATACTGAAAATATCAGGATGTTAACACATGAACTAATAACATAGGCTAACTGCTACAGGTTATTATTGAAGTACAGTAATATATTGGTGTATAAAGGAACATAGTCTTACAATAAATAATTTTAGAATTGGTAGATATAGGTTGTAGTATATTGGTGAGTCCTATAAATTAAATATCTACTTTTCTGTACATTCTCTATGTTGGTTTTTTTTTTGTTGTTGTTGGTTTGTTTTTTGTTTTGGTTTTTTTCTTGTTTTCTTGGGGTTTTTTTTTTTTTTTCCTGTTTTAAATACCACATACAAGACAGAAATCAAGCACATGGTCTCTGTACAAATATGGTCAGTCAAGAATTATGCTTGGTTAAAGTACAGCAGTAATGTAGGGAGACAAAAAAGCTTGGTAAAATCCTAGGTCTGGTCTTGAAAGATAGATTTGCAAAACTAGTTCCATTACTCAATCAAATAAGAAGCAATTTGAGAATAAATTTCCCACATTCTTATATGCTTGAACTGAATCTGCAGGACAATTGAAATTGCCAAACATGCTTGAAACCAAAATGCTACCAAACTATTTAAAAAGTGAAATTATCAACAAATCTTCATGTACGATATTTTTATGGTATTTCTATCTCTAATTACCTCTTCTTCTTATCTAATTATTCTCTTTTACAATTTTTATAGTGGAATTATGATTGACATTTGGCTTCTCCATCTTACCAGGTGTGCAACATTTTACTAAATAAAACAACACACTTTTAAATAAAAAGTCATTATCTCAAGATGCTTGCCTAATCTTTTTACTGCACGTAAATATGTGTATACATCTTTGTGGTATTGACTCCTACACCACTGTTAATTAAACAGCTTTTTAATACACATTGCTTCTCATTTAGGATAACCTCAAACAACAGCTGACTTGATATATTTCAACAAAAAATGTATTATTTAGCCAAATATTTATGGAAGAAAAATCTTGCTAGACATTCCAGAATCTTCTGTTTTGATTTTGTATTTACCTTTGTTTAAACTGAGTATAACCTGCCAAAGATTTTACAATGTATGTTCTTTTAGATATCTTTGCTGTTTACGATTCCCTGTTAGGAGTGAAGAAAACTATTGGAAGGTTTTTAAAGGTGTCTTACAGATACTGAACTCTTGATGGAAAGTCTGTAGAGTGATCATCCAGTCTGTTCGACCTGCATATAATAAAATCAGTTTTCTTAGATACTTAAAATATTTCATACAGTTTAATTTAATGGTGATAATGGTATCACAAAACTTGTCTTACACTTTTGCAAAGTATGATTATTACTTCCCTATAATAAACACTTCTAACATTATTACTATATAATAAAAATATAAAAATGTAGACACCTTCCATTTGGTAGTGTCTCAACACAGATAATCAGTTACAAACTGCTGGCAAAAAAGTAACAGCTGCTGCTTCAATTAACCTTATAATATTGAATATTTGGTGCAAGCATGATCATTAATCTTATTTTAAGAGCAATGTCTTTTTTGCTTTGAGTCTGGCACTTACACTACTGTTCTGAATGGTTCGTTAATTTGATTTATTCCTTTTTCCTATCCAGTATTTGTGGATAGGAAAACTTCTTACCTTCCAGATTTCCTCAGGTCGCAGGAATAGAATTTGAGTTCCATCCAGATGCAGAACCAGGACATGGAACTGTAGGAGACTCAGTAAAAGATCAGGGACTATATCTGAAGGAGAGCAACATCTACTGACTTGTTATTAAGAAATATTTGGCTAATGTAAGTTTTGAGATGTTTATTATTATTATTATTATTATTATTATTATTAGTGCTTGTGAAGAAAGTAAAATATGATTGAGTGCTAAATCATGACAATATATTGGATTATAATTTGATGTTTTCCTTTTTTTCCTCCATTAGTTTTAAAATTTGTTGATTTCCTGACACTCCTATGTGTGCCTTTAGTTTGATAAATATTCATCCTGCAGAAGATTAAAAAACATAACGTTTTTAAAACTCTCCTACTTGCCTTCTAGTAAAGTTCACACATACAAGTACTATTTTTGCATATTCAAATCAAGTATAGCTATTTGTAGTCACAGTTCCTCTATCTTATTTGCAGGCAAAATGTACATGTTCAATCTGGAAATTATTTAAGAAGGTAGCTCCAAGCAATTTCAACTCTTTTTTCAAATTAATAAATAAAAAAAATACTACATCAAAAATTGAATGCTCTTATTACTTATGCTTTTAGAACATTACAATTTAAAGTAATTTTGAAATAGGCATTTAAATGTGTACTTTTACACAACTGTCATATATGAGAGTGTGACTTTCTTTCTCTCAGAGACTTGGGTTTTATGATCATCTTTTAATCATCCAGTGTATTGGGAATTTTAATAAAGCAAATAAAGCTATGTAATACAGAAAATAAAAAATATTTGGGCACCAGTCTATGGGAACTTCACACACTTTTTCAGAGTGTAGCTGAGAAAAGGCAGAAAAGATCTGTGACAGCTTTTGAGTACTCGATTCTCTAAGTCCACAGAGCTGCTACGTTATGAATATGGTAATAATTCCTCAGATAAAATCTGCTTCACAGGCTTTTCACAGTTGATCATTTTGGGGCAGCCACTCCTGCAGGCATGTAGAGATGTGTTCTGAAGAGATATGGAAATGGAGGAGGTAGAAAAGACTCTTAAGGAGGTTAAGCCCTGTTTTGAAATCCTAGTCCCCTTGTAGGGACGTGAATTGGACATACAGAGGCTTTGGATTCAGTACATAAGGCTTTCAAGGAACAAAACCCTTCTGAAAAATTTGCCTCTTTACCCTCACAAAGATTCTGTGGCAGAAATTTTTTGCAGGATATAGGTCTGCTGATGTATCCTAGCATTGTCACCATCTATCTCCATTTATTTATTAGCCTCTCAAAAACATTTAATAAAAATCCATAAATATCTTCAGAGAGCAAAGATTTACTGCTCTATCTCCTCCAGACACCAATGGCAAAAGTTTTATTGTACCATGTTTTCTATGGTTACAAAATTTGGAATTAATTTAAAATAATATCAATGCCAAAAAGGGTTTCAAAGGGAGCTATGACCTTACTGTTTCTTGAAGAGCAGCTTCACCTTTGACATACATGAGATTAAGGTGGGATATGCAGACTTTAGGGCCCGGGTGGGGAGGTATAAAAAATCCCACATAAAATTTTATTCTTTACAGTCATAAATACATCTCTAAAGGGATTTCCCAGGGTCTTATTAATGGTTGAATGAAGTTGTTTCTTTCCATGCACTGTTTACTTACAAGAAGGGATTAATGTTGATTTCAGAAATTCTTTAGATGACTGCAATATTTTCAGTTTTTTTCTGTAAGAGATTTTGCCACCTATTCATAAATCTTACAGAATTAAACACATTCTTCATATTTTTATACCAATAAACTATGCCTTTGTCAAGGCAAACTTCCAAGTTTGACATGAAAAAGAAAAAGCTAAAAATTGGAATTTACATACAGACACTTAAAAGGCAACAAATTAAATCCTTTCAGTTGTCCATAAATCACAAAAAAAAAAAGTCCTAAGTTTAGTCAAAGACAGTGATAAGGACAGTAGAACAGAACAGCATTTTATTCTGATAAGGACAGTAGAACAACAGCACAGCTGTGGTGAAATGGATAAAGGATGTAACCCAGGCAAACAGAACCCTTGCAAAATGCAAGCAGGATACCAGCTCAGCTCTGTGAGGCTGACAAAGCACAAGTATTACAAAAACAATTATATTGTGCTTACTCAGAAATGGGGGTTGACAAACAGCCACCTGAAAAGGACATTAGACGTTGAAGACAGATCCTAAAGAAGCATGGAAGGACTTCCGATAAGGGGTGCAACCATGTAAAATAAAGTGATACTGACACATCAAGTAAGCAGGAATATTTGGTGAATTTGTAATCACTGTGCGTGGTAAGCACTCTTCACCTGACTCTTGGTACACTCAGTTAGAGGAAGGATCTTCTGAGTGACCAGGCTGCAGTAAAGAGTGCCTGCTTTCTAATACTCAAAACCGTGTTAGAAAGTTTCTATCTGGCTGATTTCAGTATCAACAGGCAAACTTTTCAAGAAATGAGGCATTATTCCTTGTCATCTACATTTTTTAACTTAAATGAACAATTTATATGTCATGTTCCAATATTGGCTACCTTGTGCCTTAATCAATTTTCCCTGAACCCAAAAGAATGTGTATAAAGTGCTGTGTCTCACCTTTCAAATCTGAAATTATGCCTCTTATTTAGGATATTGTTTTGCTTCCTAGAAAGGAAATGCAGAATATGGTGCATGGTTTTAAAACGTACTGTACATTGTTCAGAGAGCCAGAGAAATCATTTAGTAGTAGAAGCAATACCAAGAATGTTTTAATCTCTTCCAGAACAGGATGGGGAAGTCTATAGTCTACCTGACATTCTGTGATAAGTATGTGTTACATACACACGTTTGATCCAAAGAAGGGTGTGAATAGCAAAGACAGCTGAAACCGTTTTCACAGGTCTAAATTATGTAAGCCAAGTGAATGGTCACATGCACATGAATGGTGCTTGAAAACACCAGAAAGTCTGTCTCAAAGCATTCATATAAGCTAAAATATTCTATTTGTAATTTTGGTCAAGTAATTTTTAGCCCATATCTGTAAATGTTTCAAAACTTCTTTTGGCAGTAGATGGCTTTATTTCTAGAAAGGATGAAGGAAATCAGGTCAAAGCTACAAAACAAACCTAGAAACACTATTAGGATTTTGCAATTGAAAGCTCTAGATAATGTAATAATGGATTAATTGCTGATTAAAGTAGATGTCTCAAAGTTCAGTGGGAAACAGAAGCTCCTCATTTTCCCTCTACACCTTTTCTTTTGCTGTCTCCCCTTAGGTTCATTGGCTGTGCCTCTTTATCTCTTTACTGCTGTGTGAATGCCTCAATTCTCATTTTTTTTTCTCCTTGAAAAGCTAATGAAAAAAATGTCTTTTTTTTTTTTTTCCTGCTGTACCTACTCCTAGCACAAGCAACTTTTGATGGATGACAAAAGTGGCCTTCTTTTCCCTAATGATCCTCCTGTAGCAAGTCATTCTATTCACAGCCTGGGCAAAGCTAACATAGTCTATGCATTCCTTTAAATGGCTCATGAGAACATTGGGCTGGGGCTTTCTTCCTGATACATGAATACAGGACAAGTCACCTTATTCTCCCTCTCTGAATTCCATACTGGCTCCCTCCTTATCACCACATCATATTTAAACTACTTTTCCTGACAGTGAAAATCAAATTACTCTTTTTCACATTTTTCTCTCTCTTCTTTCTTGTTGTCATAGTTTTCCAACTCACTTTCCTCTATTAATTAATTGATCATCATATTTGCTTTGCACAGTACATGTACTGTTTTGAGTCTGTTTATCAGCAGTTTTTGAACTTTGAAAAGGTCCTGGGCACTAAATGCTCATGTTCACCCTATGCATTAGACTCAGCATGTACATAGATCTCTAGTGTACTCACTGCATGGCATGTTAATGGTATTTCTGAAGTATCTTCTTTCAAGTTGTGCAGTTGCAGTCCGAAGTTTTAGAACAGGTCTGTATATACCTGGCATGTAAGAAATGCCTAGAAAAAAGCAGTAGTAGTTAAAGTGAAGATTAACTTTTAGCTTAAACTCATAGAATGATAGAATGGAATGGTTTGGGCTGGAAGGAACCTTAAAGATCATCTTGTTCCAACCCCTCTGCCATGGGCAGAGACACCTTCCATTAGACCAAGTTGCTCAGAGCTCCATGCAACTTAGTCTTGAACACTTCCAGGGATGGGGCATCCCCAGTTTCTCTGGGCAATGTGTTCCTGTGTCTCACCACCTGTAGAGTACTTTTTTCCCCACTTAAAACCATTATCCCTTGTCTTCTCACAACAGGCCCTACTTTACAGTTTGTCACCATCTTTTTTAGATGGTCCTACTGAAAGGCCACAGTAAGATGTTCCTGGAGCTTTCTCTTCTCCAGGCTGAACAGCCTAGCTCTCTCAGCCTTTCCTGATAGGAGAGACACTCCAGACCTCTGATCATCTTGGTGGCCTCCTCTGGACTCCCTCCAGCAGGTCCCTGTCCTTCCTGTGCTGGCACCCCAGAGCTGATGCAGCCCTGCAGGTGGGGTCTCAGCAGAGCAGAGCAGAGGGGCAGAATCCCCTCCCTGGCCCTGCTGCCCACACTGCTCTGGATGCAGCCCAGGACACGTTTGGCTCTCTGGGCTGTGAGTGCCCATGGCTGGGTCAGGTCCGGCCTCTCAGCCACCAGCACCCCCAAGTCCTTCTGGGCAGGGCTGCTCTCAATCCAATCATCTGACCAATATTCTTCCTTATGACAATTTAAAAGAGAAGTATCTGCAGGTTTTTAATTAGATATACTCTGGTTTTGATATTCTTAGTACTATAATTATACCTTCTGCTAATATACAGCAACTATAAAAAGACCTAGTAAGCACATTCATATATAATATTGCATTACTTAAATATTAAGACATTTTAAAGAGGCAGTTGTTTTAGCTGCATTTATTTAATTTTTAAAGGATCTCACAGAATGTACTGAAAGTAGCCTCATCAAGTTGTTGTTTTGGAACACTGGAAAGTTTCTTCTAAGACGTACAAACAAAAGTTGTTGTCTAGGAGCTGAGTTAATAAAGGATCATAATTTAAAAAAAAGCTTAAGGTATCAACATACTCAGATCTTCTAATTTTTCAAGGGAACCTAAATTCAAAGTAGGGTTTACCTAAAATTCTAGAAGAAAGAAATGAGAGTCCAGAGAATGGAATTCACAATAGTCATCTGATGACTTGGGGAAACAGCCTCTAGAATGGATGGCAGCAAGAGCAGCATTTCCCTCACTTCCCTTTGTCTCATATATTCCTGACTAAAGCATTTAACTTACAGAATAAATTGCAGTGAAACTGAAACTTAGAAACTCCATCTTCTGTACTTAATAAAGTATTTAAATTCAGATAGTATTAGTGAGGCTGAAAACAACCCTTAAGATCATAAAGTCCAGCTGATACAGAGCATTTCTTTCATTTGGCACTGAAAGAAAGGGTGTTTCTCCCTGACATAACTATATGTTTATCTAGTGCTTAGAGCATTTGCTGTGGACAAGGAAAGTTTTGATGGTAGGACGATATGTTTAAACCCTTTTTCTGAAGCGCTCTGGCCACTAAACTGCAGAAGAAGATTATTGTTATCTGTGATTAACATATGCATTAATATTCATCACAAACACTGCTATTCTAAGGGGAGTTAGGTGTCAAGGATCTTTGGAAAATACAGACCTAATTCATTTTATGTTACTGTTTATTCCTGCGAGTAAACAAAAAATATTTGGTAAGTGCAGACACTCAATATCCACTTTTAAAACAGTCACTCAGAGCCTATTCTAGCAGACCATGGGCAGTTTGCATTGTCATCTGACCATGCTGCCCGCCATCTGTATGATTCCTAATGCCAAGTGGTACAGCACACTGCCAGCTATGCTGGCTCTAATCCACATGAGGATCCCTGCACCAAAAGGTGGGAAAAGCAGAGCAATTTCAGGTGCAGTATGGCTGTTGCAGCAGTATGAAAAATGGCCTAGTGAGAGAGTAGATACGTCTGTCACAGTAGGTTAAAAAGAAGGGGCTGATGGACAACGTTCATTGCTGAATCAGGACTTCATCCTCATCTGTTTGGAAGACTCTCTTTTTTATGACTTGATATTTTCTCTTTCAAGTCCTTGATTTTGTACTTTTACTGTGACTTGTTTACTGTGCAGTTGTTCAGCCCCCTGCTTTGCCTTTCAGGAAGAAAATTACCCACAGTTGTTGTTGCATTTGAAGATTTAAAAAAAATTTAACACTATTATTACATTTTAATTAATATTACCTGATAATGTTACCTGTAAATGAAGCCTATCCATTATTGTTTAAAACCCAAATAATTTCAATAAAATTAAAAATATAATTTTTGTATTCATCCTATGTAACAGCTGTAATGTTTTTCTGACATAATGCTGATTATGATAGTGTTTTTCAAAGAGACAGAATCTTTCCTAACATCCTTTTGAATAAAAAATATATGATTGCTATGATCTCATTGTTGATTACTGATGATGCTAACTAACAATTGAAATATTTCTTGACTTGGGTTTGTGTAGTAACTCTTGGGTTGCTTTACTTGTACTTATTAAAAAACTGAGATGTGAAATAAACTCAACTTTCTTTTCAATTGGTGCAAAAGCCAGAAACACTGTTTACTAAATAACATTATGATTTATATTTTGGTGCCTGAAGCAATTTGCTCTCTGCTCTGTTTAAGGGTTTAGACATTTTCTCCTTTTCCTGATGAGGGTACTTAGCTAAGCAGTATGTGGAAGCTAGTAGGAATTTTCCAGAAATGTCCTTCCAGCCAGTGGGTCATAGACATTCCTGAAAGCCTTTTAATGTTAAACTTTCAGTAAAGCAGTAAATGCTACCCCAGGGGTAGCATGGGCATGTTGTAGGTTTTTAAAGTAGATAAAGAATTTAGTTAGTATCTATCATTCATATATAATCTGGCTGCCCTTTAAGTTATGGTAATAAGATAATTTAGTTACTATTGCCAAAAATGTATTAACCTGTTATATTAACACTGTAACACTTGCATTTGTATATTCCCCAGTGTTTGTAAGAGTGCCTTCAACCTGACAAGCCCCAAGTGATTTGCACATTGAACATTCTACTAGACCCTGCATGAAAAATGGAACTTGTGAACAACTTTTTTTTAGAGATTAAAAATAATGATAACTGGACCTGCAAATTACTCTGAAAATAAAACAATTCAGGAATAATAGCCAAGGAAAGAGAAGGGTATCTTGATTTACGCTATCATTATACTATATTCCTGTCTTAAGCACAATTAGAGATAGAACACTAGTATGGCTTGACATTATGTCATTTTTGTAGTTTAGAATTTAAATCATAATCTATGTGACAAAAAAAAAATTAGTTTGTGAGGCTTGATTCCTAGGTGAGTGTAATAGAAAACTATCAGATGATTTTGTAGGTCTTGCCATTGCTGCTTATGTAAAGTTGCAGTATATGCATTGGAAAAATCTGTGACCATAGAGTTGTTTATTAACTTATATGTGCTTTTAATTCCCAAGTTTTAAAAAAGATAAAAAGTGGAGTCCAATTCTATAAGATGGAACCAGAGAAGGGTATAATTTGACTGTAACATTACTTTTTATACGCATTCTCTGCTTGTAAAAGAAAATTAGCATATTCTTCCTCCCCTGAAATTTAATTCAAATTATTTTAGAACTAGTTTAACTTCTGACAGCTGAAATGCATACATTAGCCATCTAGAGCCATCTGCAAGGCAAACACATTCTTACCTCATATGTTTCTAATTGGAACGTGTTGTCTTACAGGCACCATTTGATGCCATGCTCTGACTGGTAATGAATTCTGGAATCATGCATCTCCTCAAGGATTTATACTGCATGGATTAAGGACAGGTTTTTGAGAATTTCAGTTATTTTCCCACTGATTGTAAGTCTAAACAATATTTCTTGGGTAGCAGCCTGATTATATGAAGAGTTACTACCCCCAAATCAGGGGTTACTTAAGGTAGATTGGTATTATGTAGGATTTTTTTAAGTATTAAATTACCATTTTAATTTCCCAGGATGGTCAGCTAATTTTTTCTGTCAATATCTAATATCCTTCACTTTATACAGGTAATACAGTAAAGCTACGTGAGATTTCCTGTCTCCACAGTCTGAATTTCAATCTCCAGCTCAGAAACAGTGGAAATCTATTACATGATTAGTATTTTAATACTCTTTTTTTTTGGATAACAGAGAAAAAGGATTTGAAATAATTAATTTTTAATGTTTTCATCAGTATCAAATGACTTACCATGATCCTTATATTGGTGGCATTTACATTCTCTGCTTCATTGTCTTGTTTGAGGATAAAATATTACATATGGAGTATTTTTAAGTGATTGCCTGATTATATTTTAATGATTTAATGGAAGTGTGGAAATATTTCAACTGAATGCTGAAAATGTTTGATGGAAAATAAAATAGATTATTAATAAGTTGAAATCTATTGAAAAGTCAGAATTACCGCAGTTTTCTCATCCTAAAACCAAAGTGCAAATTTAAATAAGCCATGACTAATACAGTAGCATAATGATTTGTATCACTTGTATAACATCAATCTAGAAATCCTGGGAGCAAATTTATTTAATTTGTAAATTAGTATTGGAATGTCTTTCATTATTTTGGAGTCTTTCATTATTTTGTAAAGTAGAGTGGACAATAAAAAAGATGACTGAGGGAAGGCAGCATTGCTGTTGACTACCAGAGAGGTATCTGTAGTATTGAGTTCCAAAAGATTTTTTAAACTCAAAAACTTGTTAGGTAAGTGCACACAGGACAGTGACTGCTGCTAAAATATTACAGGAAGTGCTAACAGATAAATTTTAAATTTCTGACAGTCCTGTGGGGCCTTTTCAGTACCATTCAGTATCATGAACAATCCTGAATGAAGCAGCATACTCTCCTGACCAAGGACCAATATAAACAGCCCTTAAGAAGATCAGGTCTAGGCAGGCTGAGCCAAGATCTTGAGGGATTTCATCTTCACAGACACAACGAGCAAACAGGTTCATAAACCACTCTTCTGTTTCTACCAGCCTTAAACAGAACTGAGGGAACAGATAGTTGTTTTCTAGGCAGTAAAATAATCTTGTGCTGTTAACATGGGGCTTGCATTTACTAAGCCAGGCTGAAGGGCATTCATACAGTATCTGGCACTGCTACCCAGTACTGATATCCAGTACCTCCCTGGAAGCAGTTGTTTTGCTCTCCTTTGCTTATCTGCTATTTTACACCTTCATGGTTGCTTTCTTGCAAGAACCAACCATACTCTGGCTCCTGGCATCTTGGCATCTTTTTTACAGGGACACAGAAGTTCCTTTGAAAAGATCGAGGCTTTATTTATATCTAGTACAACAAGGTGTTTTGTTCTTCTTTGTCATGCATATATATTTTCTTTCCATTTATATATGCCACAACTTTCATTAAAGGCCATAGCATAAGTCAGGTTCAGATTCCCACCTGGGTATAAGTTCAGAATTTTGGGAGAGGGGTATGTCAGGCCTTAGCAGAACCAACTGATTGAAACAGAAGAGCAGCCCCAGAGACAGAAAGCAATGAAAAATAACAGTACATCATCTTGCCTTCTTTGGACAGATTCCAGAAGTCATAGGTGAACCAAAATACCTTAAGAAACCTGGGCATATTGGGGAATCTTTTAATATAGCAGAAAAGGAAAATCAATGTGTGCCATCAGATGCCCTGTACAACTCCTGAGGACTTGTTATAGGACACCTGCTCAATTGAGGACCCCAAAGTGCCAGGGGAGATGAGAGAGTGCTCTGCATGGCACTCAAAGGACAAGGAAATCCATTCGGTCCTACATAACTCTGTCCTGATGAGAGTCTTTCCTTGAGAAGCAAGCCCTGAGCTTTTTTTTCCCCAGTGTCAGTCTTATGACTTGTCCAGAAGTGTTCCTCTGATCAAATTTGTCAGCTTAGTCAGGACATTTTCTGCAGTGTTCATCAGACATGAAGTTTGTCATGTAGGATTTGTCTGTAATAAAATAACTTTAGTAAAACCAAAATATGGGATTATACATACCCTCAGTCTTCTTTTAGGAAATTTTTTTAACAATACAAAATTGCGATCATAAATAAAATATTGATCATAATAAAAGAATTAAGATCAAGTGAAAAATTAAATGTCCTCAATTATACATTGTTACATTTTATGATTAAAATTCCAGAGTGTAATGGTGGAAAGTATTTTCAAATAGGTCTACATTTTAGTGCCTTATCAGAAATGTAGAAATATTTCAAGCAAAGAAGATGTTTGGTATAAAATGAAATAGATTATTATTAAGTTATTTTTAACTAAATAATTTTATTAAGCTAATATAGACAGTATTTATTTTCCAGGATTATATCACAGCAACAAAGAAATCCTAATACATTTAAGACTCTGGAGGTTTAGTTTAGTTTCAATCATTGAGTAAACAAATATAAGTAAATATAAAATTTGAACTTGCTTTTATAAGAAATTCTGAAAACTCCAGAAATGCCATCAGAATACATTTTAGAGTAACAGAAAAAGTTTGTAAAACACAAATCCAGTTGCAAGTGTATATAAGAAACTAGATTTTACAGTGATGACTCTCATTGATTCTGCTGGGATCTAGATCACTGCTGAAATCCATCATAAATACATATATTTAAGGCTTTGGATCCCAACATAAGAAATCCTAAAGAACCAATTTTGGAGAAATGTGATGTTCATTTTTGCATCGGGTCACTTTAGAAGGAAGGTCTCATACTGAGAATGATGAATTGAGGCAGCCAAAATTAGGAGATACTGTTTGAAATTTGAATTCAAACCCTTACCTGTAAAAAGTTAGATTTTAGACTTTAACATTTAAATCATAAGTTTAGATATAAAGTTGGCATATCAATTTCTGACACTAAGATGACTAATATGGAAATAATGTAACTAAACCTTCTGTGATTCTTTCCTTAGTACTCTCCTGAGTACTGTAGAGAACTGCAACAACCAGATTTCAGTAAGTAGAAAGAAAAATAACCCCATAAAGATTAAACTGGTTACCAAAGAGAGACTGGTTGTAGAGAGACTCAAGATAACAATGAAAGAAAAGAAAATTATAATTAATACTAGACAGATATGTACAGAAAAGTACAGAAATGGACAAAAATGTGGGCCAAGTTTTTCCAGCATTTTACTGCCTTTTGTTATTAAGGGAAGACATTATGTTCTCCTCAGACATTTCTGTTTTATTTACCCCTTATCAAGGAATTCGCTTATTCTAGTCCTCAACCAGTCAACTCTTGTGTGATGACTTCACAGAATTACTCATATGAGAGAGACTTCATTCCCTTAATCGTTTTAGTGGTCCCTTGCTGGCATCTCACTAATAACTCTGTATCCCTTTTGTACAGGGCAGCCCAGCACTGGACACAGCATCCCAAAGATGGCCCCATCAGTGCTGAGCAGAGTGGCAGGAAAATCTCCTGTGACCCGCTGGCCACACTCTGCCTAATGCAGCTGAGGACACCATTAGCCTGCTTGTCTCAAGGATGCACTGCTGGTTCATACTCAATTTTAAGTCCACCAGGACTCTCAGGTTTTCTTCTGTAGAGCTGCTTTCCAGCTGGGTTACCTCCTGCATGTATTGAGGCATGGAGGGGGGTGTTCCCAGGTGCAAGACTGCTCTTGTTGAACAGCATGATGTTACGGTCAGTCCCTTTCTCCAGCCAGTCAAAGTTCCACTGGACAGCAGACCAACCCTCTGGTGTATCATCCACTTCTTCCTATTCTGTCTTCTGCAGGTTGCTGAGGGTATGCTCTGTCCCAAAATCCAGGTCGTTAATGAAGATGATGAAGAGGACAGGACCCAGGTTTGCTCTCTGGGATACACCAATAGCTACCTGCCTCTAGGTAGACTTTGTACCACTAATCACAGCTTGCTGTGAGCTTGCTATTCAGGCAGTTTTAAATCCACCTCATGATTTGTTAAGGATCCTATTACTGAGAGAAGCCTTGGCCTGAACTAAGGTGCAAATGGGACCATATGCCAAACGGATTGAATTTAACAATAAAATGAGAGTGAAAGAGAGAGGGAGAGAGAGACTGAGTGAAGAAGGAGAGAGAGAGAGAGAGCAGAAGATAGTCACCACCCATGGATCCAGCAGCGTCCCTGGGACGCTTTTTACCCAGGGGTATTTGGTGGTAGGGGTTCTGAGGTCATCCAAAGCTTTTCACTATTTATACATTTTTGTAAGCAAAGGAATTAATGGTCATTGGCTACACAGTTCTCTTATTCTATTGGTTAAAGGATTCCCTCACTTCTAATGCTACTTAGTCCCATGCTCAGTCTTCCTCTGGGTTGTGAGTTGGCGTCTGCAATCTCCACTTGCCAGAATTGACTTTTACCCAGCCTGAGCTGACTTCAGCACAGCTTGTGAGTGAGCTTTCCTTGTGGCCCATAAATTCAGCCATTATCATGGATAAATTCTTTTTCCCCAGCTTTCCCCACCTCCCTCTAGGCCTGAGATACACTCAGGCAGTAAAACCACTTTTATCTTGTCTCAAGTATTCCTAAAGGTGTCTTAATTCACAGGCCAAGTTTCAGGTATCCACATAGGCATATCTGGGGGGGGGGGGGGGGGGGGGGGGGGAATGTGTGTTGGTGATTGCAGGTGCCAGTTGTCCCATAATCTACTGATCAAGTTATTGTCTTGTTTGACCAGTGATAAGCATATGAGCAGCAGCTTCTTTACACACTTTATCACAGTATGTATTTTTGTCTGGTTTACCCAGGATGTGCTAGCTAGACCTTGCAGGCTTGGAGTTAGGCCATTCTGTCACTCCATTCTGTGCTTATCTCATGGCAAAGTCTTTCTGTGGTAACTGTGTTTAAGACAGAAAACTGTGATCTTTAAGTCCTTATACTATTACTGTACTGTTCTGTTTTAGAACTTTGTGCTAAATAAAAGGCATCTCTAAGGATAGCTTAGTATCTTGCTCCAGACCCAGAGCAATCCAAAGCATCTTTGCTCACAGCCTCTGCCTGGGTAGGGGGGGGCTGAACACCAGCAGATGCTCTTGATGTCCTACCTTTCTTTTCTGTTCATCTGTGACCTGGAATTCCCCAGAGGAGAGTGTGCATCTTATAGTTATAATGTTGTCAGGATTGCAAAGAACAAAAGATGCTGAAAACACATCCACAAAAGCAACACTACACACCATGAAGACAGTTACTTGTCAGATGATAGCTACAATAGATAATCATACTCCCAGACTTTCATGTTATCAGCAATAATTTTCTCTAAAAATGACAAAACATACCGAAACTCTGGTTCTTCCTTCTTTTCTATCTCAGTATCACTAACTGAGGCTGTTGTTGACATGTGATAAAAACATGAGGTGTGTATGCAGAATACTGGAAAATGCTTAACTTGGATCTGAGCTTCAGGCACAAGTCATGAAAGCCTCTGTTGTGCTTCACAGCAGCTGCTCCCTGAGCAGTTATTGCTTGGGATTATTTTTTTTTAGAATTGTCTCATGAGAGAAGCAAGATGACTGGACCTTTGGCAGGTAGAGGAACTACAGACATACTCACTGCTGGACAAAAACACTCACACACTTCTGAGTAGGCATGAAGTTCCTTTGCCTGTAAAAGTGATACCTAAGTCTTCTCCTGGATTTCTGCTGTCTTCAACAGCTAAATGGTCTTGACTGACAGCACCAGTACTAAGAATTCTTCATTATCAGAATATGTTAAGATCCAGACCATGCCCCCAGATGATTTCTGACAAAAGCTGCCTGGAAAGTACTGAAACAAATAAAAGGCTGCTAATATAAAAAGAGTTAATCCCAGTAGTGAAAAAATCAGCAAACCTTTGCTGCACCCCAAGCAGAAACAAAAGAGATAACACAGAATACAATGAATGAAAAAAAAATTAATTCCACCAAGCAAACTCTAGTGAAATGACTGCAAAATATTAAAAACAACGCAAATTTTATTGTAAACATTTTAATACTATGGTAGTTAAGAAATACAAGCTTGCTGATCAGGATCAATTTAACCAGAACATAGCCTACAAAGGACCTGCTCTTGCTCCAAGAGATATTAACATAATTTTACAGCAGACTTCAAGGAAAACCAAATTTGAGTCTTTGAATTGTTGCTGCATTTTTACAAAAGTATGTATCTAAAAAAATCCAATATATGACAAAAAATGTGCATCTCCACTCCATAATTCTTAGGTGTTTTCCCATGGAGGACTGATCTCTCAGAGTTGGAGTAATTTTCATAATGTACATTTCTAATAATTTAAAAATAATTTTTCTCTGGATTTAATAACAACTCATATAAAGTAAAACAATATTGCTCAAGAAACAGTTTAGTCCTTGAAGGAAGGTAGAGTTAAACAATTAGAAATGTCCTGCAAAATTAGGAGTCCTAATAATTTTAGAAAAATGTCTCTCTCAATCATCAACTCCTCTTGAAAATGTACAAAAGAGGCCAATATTAGATTGTATTTTTACTCTTCTTTGTGTCCGTTTTTCAAATAAAACCATGGTAACATGTTATTAAAAATGATGTAACTTTTTTCTTATATAACTAGTTAGCTTCTATATTACATTTCTTATGTCTCAATATATTTTTGAATATTTACTGAAGGATATTGCTTTACCAGACATCCTGGTTAAATAAATTTAAATCACATTATTACTGGAATTTTAGACTATGTCACTTGAAGTAATTTTTCAGGACATTTTTTTATTTTAGGTTTTTTAGATCAAAAGGTAGAAGCAATTTTGTTTTAATAGGGAGTTGGTCCCTCCCTTTTCTGACATATGAGCAGTAATTTCAAAAGTTTAGAGAGGCAAACAAAAATTTAGACTGTTAGACTGCCAGTTAGAATGGCAGTCCTAGCATATATGAGAGAACTGTTTAAAGTTACAGATAATATTTTAGCATACACATCCACACATCTGCATGTAGCCAAACAGGAGCCTATCACTTATACCCCTAGCTTTTAAAAGACTTCCAACAAATGTTTAATTATTTTAAAAGCCTTAAAGCTTTTAAAACATTATGCTTGATGCCACTAATAATAGAGCCAGTCACTTTTAGGCAGAGACAAAGTAACAGTGTGGATTATTCTTATTACAAAAATGCATTTTTGTCAAAACCACAAGTATGTGGTGATGGGGAATTTCAGTTCTTACATCTCTTTAAATTTGCATATATTAAAAAAGATGACAAATTATTTAGTCTTATCAGTGTAGCTATAATTGTAATTTTAAATTCTACTCATATGTTCTTGAAAAGATTGTTTTATGCAGCCTGTTAGAAAACAAAATATTAGTAGTTAATTTACTGCTGATTTTCAGATTAAGTGAAAGTTTCTGGTCCTGATCCCTTCCTAGCCTGTAAGAGGCTGACCATGCTGGAGCTGCTCCAGTAAAGGAATATAAGATCATGCTTAATAAAACTCTGATTTCATTCCATCACATTTGGCAGATGGCACCTTCCACAACACATTTCTCCTTGTTCTCTGCTAGAACAGGGGAGTACACCACCTACTGAAAAACCACAGGTCTCCCACACAAATTCTGATACTAGAGGGACAATATACCTATACTCACATGCTTTTCTAGATGAAAGTACAGTGTACTTTGAAGAGTCATGCCACTAGAAAAAAAAACTTCCTTGTACCTCCCTGAAAAGTAAAGCTCTCAACTACCTTGTTCTGAAGCCATTCTTCAGAACCTGATTCCCACATTCATTTCTAGTATCTTTTACTATAATTTAATAGATGCTCTTTCACTTTCACTTGAAAATCCTGTGTAAAGCAGCAAGTCTGGAATGATTGTTGAACTGGCTGCAGTTTGGTACTGTAACTCATCAATCTATATTTAGATTAACTATAAAGTGCTTTAGAATTGTTTCACAAGAAAGGTGCAAATAAATACTGTGCCCTCTTATGTACTCTCCCATGAGACATAAAGTCCTGGAGAGCCCACATTTAAAAGTATCCTCAATTTTTATGTCAATTTAAGAATGATACTGATTTCTTACACTAGAGAATGCTTCTGTCTCCAGTATTTATTTGGGTCAGTGTCTCACAGCATCATAGCCAGCAGGCCTGCTGCATGCTGCATGCTCCATTAGCTGTCTTGCTGGGTCCAAACATGCTCATCTGAATGGGTAAAAAAGGTACGGTGCTACACTGAGAATCTGCACAAAAATGGTCCTCCTATTGTGCAGAATTTGTGGTTGTTAGTTGATTCCTTTTGATTTTTATTTGCTGAAAAGATGAACTGGCAGCACACTGCAGCGTAATTTTTCTTTTTGGTTAATAGGCTCAAAATATCACAGCAGAATGCTGACAGGTCTATCAGTTGTCAAAATTTTCCAGGATTTGGATCATGCCGCTGAAATAGCTTTTATTTTTTATAAATGTCTGTATAATGTATAGTACAGCACTGCTCCTGCTTCCAAAAGATCTGAGTAAAAATGGGAATCATCTTTATTGCTTTTATGTATGAGGAACTGAAGCACCAATGAGTGAGTGAAGTGTGCCAAAACAGAGTCAAACCCCTAAATGATTCTACAGATTACATTCTTTTGTAGTACACAGACCTCCCCTAAAAACTGGAAGTACTTCTACAGAGTAATCATTTTATAAATAAGGGGTAAATTATTTTCCTATCAAAATCTCCCAAAGGCAAAACTCCCACTGAATGAAGTATGGTGTGGATTTCACATTACATTTGTAACCAAACTCAAGTATTTTGTCACATATAGCAGAAGTATCGAAGAGCTTCACAGCATGCTTGATGCAGTCTATTCCAATTCTGAATGATAAAAATGCAGTATCAAACACTTTACCTTTTTCAGTATTTTTCTATTCACAATTTTTTTGGTTCACATGACTGTCATTTTCCTTAACTGTTATTTCTACAGCCTAAAGAGGGAAAAAGAAATAACAAAGGAAACAGAAAACAATAAATCCTATTATCCAGTTGACTGAATAAATGTAGATGATCACCATGTCCATATCAAACCGCCATCCACGGCTATCATCCTCGAAGTCCATATAGTCCATCCTGTGAGCAGCATGTGGGAAATGCCTCCTTGTTACAGTATTTGAGTGCCTTCGAAAACCTGCTGAAAAACAGACTAGGAGATAAAAATCTTTTTAAAAGGAACCAGATTGACTAGCAAAAAAAAGTTAACACTCCTTCCTCCAGTTATCAAAAAGACAAATAGAAGCAGGAAATCTCACACCTCACTGCTAAGTTTCATCACTTTGTCGGACAAGAAGCTATCTTTGGTATTGATTTTTCAAGATTTAAAAACTAACACTGTGTTCCTTAAAATGTAACTCTGTTTTCCATGCCTAGAAAATAATATGTTTGTTTGTTTGGATTTGGAATTCTCTACCATAATAAAGTAATGCAATTTGCTTATGTTATCCAGATCTATGAACACCTCTCTTTTGGTGCCTTCTTTCACTGAATTTGACTCAGTGATCTAGAAGTGAAAGGCTCCATGTACTGTAATTAATCTCTTCAGTAATTATTTAAACTGAGTTCCCTAAGTCTACTCATCTGAATTCTTCAGTAATGAAAAATATCCAGATTTGTACATGCATAGTTCAACAGCCGATACACATTTGAATTCCTGCTAGAATTTGAGATTCTTTTTCAAAACTGTCTTCTAAATAAATTGTGCTTCCTTTAATATGATGTTCATTATGTTTAATATAATGTATAACAGGTTAAAATTCAATTTTTAAATCACTGCTTGTACGCTGACAACACCTTAAAATTATATATGCAGATGCAAACAAGTCAAGTGGAAGTAAAAATCCTGCATCTCCAAGATGACTTGAGTGTGGGGTCCTGCCAAAAGGTCTGTCCTCTTCATTGTTCCCCAGACTTCTCTGTGTAGCAAGAGAGGTACTGCAGAAGCACACCTCTTCCCTATGTCAAGGTTAGAGAAGAGTCTGTGCAGCTGTGTCAGACAGTGGGCTGTGGGACAAAAAAGCCTGGGAGCTGTGGTGCAAAAGGCAGAAAATCTGTCTCATTCTGATAAAGGACAGTCGTACTCTCAATTTTTTGCTCTGTTTTCACGTAATGAGCAATTTTTATGATGCATTCTGTATTCTTTAATAAATTCTGACAAGAAAAATACCTTCTGTATCTTCAGCTAGAGTGGAAGTAAACCACGTTTCTTAACCATCTGCAGATAAAAGCTGAGAGCTGCAGAGTTCCTCAAAAACTGAACAGCAACATGAAGTAGGGGTTTGAATTATGAAACAGAAGACCTGAGGGAGCATCAAACATCTTCTAATGTATTTTCCTACTTAAAAAAATCCTATCATATATTATTTCAATCCCCAAATAATACAGCCCCCAAATAATTAATGGGCATGTATTTGTGAAAAAAAAGTGTTTTATTTAACTTTCTTGCACATGCCTGTGTTGCTATACTCTGAACAAGAACTTCTACTCAAATCACATGAATATGCATGCACAGTGCCAGCAGAGTCTGGCAGACTGTTAGTGGGAACCTGTTACTAGATAACAAAAACAATGTTATGTGCAAATCACACTTTTATATGCACCAAAGTGTGCAAACCAAAAAGGATTTTCAGTAAGCATCAATAGGCATACCTGTTGCACTCTGCAACCTTCTGTGGAAAACAAAAAAAAAAATAAAACTATAAAAAAAAAACTAAAATGTTTTTCCAATTATATAAATTGACCTACTTTTTTTTTTAACTTGAAAATAGAAGGTATGAGATAGAAAATTTTACTCTAAAAATGTCCCCAAATGAATAATATGCAAGCTACAATAACCATTTACATTATAAGTGCTCATGTAAAATTAAATTATGTATGAACAAGTGTTCTGAGGTTATCAGATATACCCAAGTACATAATTTTGGCACAGTCTCTTCTTTCTGCAGTAGATAAGAAGAGCTATTGAAAGACTGTGAGAAAAAATGCAAGTACAGACTGAGACCTTCCCATATGTGCCCTTGCAGCACCTGGCAGCTTAGTGCCTTAGATCTTTGGAAGCTGTTTTCAGAACAATGTGTTAAAACAGCATTGCAGGTGGCTCTGCATGCTTTTGAACCAGATCTCACATTGACTCCATTTACTGCACTTTGTGTCCTTTGGTGAAGTAGTTTTGGAATAAATAAATTGTTTTCCTTTCAGGTAAAACTAGAACCAGAAGATGAGCTCTAAGAGCTCAGAAGTGTTCCAGTAATATGCTTCAACCACTAATGGGCATTTAGCCCTTGGGACTGCAAGTTGCCTCACATGCAAATGTGGACATCTGACCCCACAGCATCAATTTTTGTGCTCTGTTATAGCTGATATAATTGCTAATGCAAGAATACCTCTGAGAGACAGTGAATAATCTTTCCTAGAACATCTTTATGCCATTCATAATTTTACAGACCTCTTGTATCTGTTTTCTCTAATATGCTTTCCAAACAAAAGAACTTTTGAATTTCCTTTGTATGGAAAAAGCTTCTAAACTTCAGACTATCCTTTCCTTTATCTTTCTCTGAGATGATGTAATCTAAAATTATATGCAAAATTTGAGCTATGGGATCACCACAAATCTAGACAATGACATAACATTTTATTATGATTTAAATAATTCCTGCTTACCTTTTTACTGTGGCTGTGCATGAAATGTTTTCAGAAAATTAATCCCAGTATTATCCAAATGTCTTTTTTTAAATGTCAATAGGTATTTTACAGCACATCACAGTGAATATTATGCATTATGGAGATGCATAATGCCTCTGTGGGCACCTGCTCCACCACCTGACTGTCCTCATAGTGAAAGTGTTTTCCTTACTTGCAATCTGAACTTTTCATATGCCTTTATGTTCATCCTCTTGCCACAAACCACTGTGAACAGCTGGTCTGTCCTCTTGGTGGTCTCCTTATAGGTGTGATAAGATTGCCTGGAGATCCTCCCCAAAGCCTACCCTTCCCCAGACTGAAAAACCCAGTTCTCTCAGCCTCTCCTTACAGGTCAGGTTCTCCAGGCCTCTGAGCATCCCAGCTAAACCCGGGATGCTCAGCTAAACCTGCTCCAGTCTACTGATGTCTCCTCTGTATAGAGGAGGAAGGCAAAACTGCAGGATTTTAGATGTAGTGTGTTGAGCAGTAGGGGATAAAGGCTTCATCTACAGGTTTTCATACATCATACTCCTGTTCACAAAGCCCAGGATGCTGCTGGCCTTCTTCACTGCCAGGGCGCACTTCCAGCTCATGCACAGCTTGCTCTCCATCAGGACGCCCAGGCTCTTTCCAGAGATCTGTACCCAGGCTTTCAGTTCCCAACCTCTCTCACTGCCAACGGCTCTTCCTTCCCAGGTGCAGGTCTCAACATTTGTCCTTGTTGAATTTCAGAGTCCTTCCAGAACATTTCTACAACTTGTCTAGATATCTCTGAATAGTAGCCCTGTTTTGAGTCTATCAATCTGTCCTTAACTTTGTTGTTCTCTGCAGGCCTGATGAAAACGTATTCTCTTGCTTCCTCTAGGTCACTGATCAAAAGAACTGTTAGCTGTCAAGCTCATAGTTACTATCATTAGTGAAGTGAATAATTTAATATCACCATACATTTTAACAGCTGTATATGTATGTGAACATATGAATTTTCTGAACTACACAGACCACTGTGTCATTTTGACAAGGTCTCTATTTCACTTGCTACGTGCTCTTTTACACTGTATTTTCCCTCTCCTACTTGGGTCTGTTTTTCTTTTTAGGTGCCTGGCAAAAGGGTCTTTGTCTGATGAAGCACCTGCATTTCTCAACTTTTTGTTCTCTCTGAATAGCAGCCCCACCACTGTGTCTACAAATTTACTGTCACCTGCAGACTTGATGACAGCATGGAGGAAAAGAACAAAATTTCCAAGTAATCTATAATTTTTCAAGTGTATAGGTGTTTTTTATGTTGTTTTTGCGCTTTCACAAATGAGGTATCATCCTAAATTTCTTGCATAAATGCCAGCTTTTTCCCATACGCACATTAAGAGGCATTATATTCTGGTTATGCTAACATAATAGCTAAATTGCAAAATTTGCTAGTTAAGATGAACTGTGAGATTTGTATTTCCAAGAAAGAAGAATCATGTGTTGCCAGAGAGGTTTATGAGAGAATAGCACTTATCCTGTGTGAATGACTGCAGGCGCGTCCCATGACTTCTCATCTCGTGCCCCAAGCTCTAACTCAGTCTCAAGCTCTCCACTGAAACTCAAGTTCCCAAAGCATCCAGTTCTTTCCCCAAACCAAGGCCATTTGATGCAATCACCATCCTTCTCAGAACCAGAGATCCACTTCTTCTGCATGAAAAGCTTGAACCTCACCACCCTCTTGCCTCAGTATTTCAGCTCCACAAACCTGTTGTCTCAGAAGTTTTTTTTCTTGAGAGAGACATATCAAATGACAAACTCTTTCTCCAGGATGCACACCAGAATCGTCAGCTTTCCTATGTTAAAACTTCTATTATCACCTTCCAAGGCCTTTTCCACAGCAAAATCATCTTTCCAAACCTCCCTCACTATCCTGCTCTTACCTTCCTCTCTCTCTGCTTTCTTTGCATATTTCTCTGCTCTTGCACTTCTGATTTCACCTGTAGGCTCTCACTGGCTGCCAGCACCTTATACCCATGACTAAACGTACATGATAGCCTAAACATCTCTCCTTTTCTTTTCCATCCCCAAAATCCAAGTCTTACTTTCTGATAGCTGTTGGGCTTTAGAAAACCTGGATGTAAAATGTACTTAAGGTGTAAAAATGTACTTTGCTTTCCTGAAACCGTTTTTACATTCACTATGTTGTCTGTCTTACCAGTTATAGACTTTTGCTGGGCTTTTGATTTAAGTGTTGAATTCTATCACAGTCTCAGAGAGGTAAATTGTGTTTAAGCAGTAATTTGTGCATGCTTAAAACGTGATTTATTGAACTCAGTGTGCATATGATAGAGATGTTCTCTGCACATGAACAAATCAGTTGCATACAGGCAATTTAGTGATGAACACACAGTAAATGCTTTTTAAAGGCGTCAAAGAACTCTATCTAAAAGAATTTAGATAAGCAATCAGTTACTGTGAAAATCTGAAAAAGCCATGTCTTGAAGCCTTTCATATGGGACACAAGACCTGATTCCAAAAGGGACACTCCTTAAGGCAGAGATGGGGACCACTGTTAGAGCTAGATGTCTGCTCTGTGACCTTCATAAGGCATTTAACATGAAAAGAAGAACAGCATGCAACAGAAAAACTGTGCAGAAATCCCAAAATGTGGAAGAGACACTGACATACATTTCATTTGTCAAAACAAAAGGCTTGTAAAAACTTCAGTTCTACAGAACAAGCACCAGGCAAACAACGCTTCTTGCTGTTTGGTATTAGCAAAACTATTGGCATTTATATCTATGAATAGTCTCCTCTCCCTTAAATATTTATAAATCTTTCATGGATCTGAGAAAATACCAAAATGAACCAGAAATATATAAAATAGAAAGGATAAAAAGGCCCAACCAAAACAATTAATAAAAGTTCCTGTAACAATGACAGTTCTTAAAAATATTTATTTTATAATGCTCTAACTTCCCCTATTATTTTCAAAATTATAAGTACAATTTTTTTGGTAGCTAATCTCAGAGCTTTTCTACACAGGTGTGTAAATAAAATAAACCCAGAATTTCAGGTTATTAACTACAAATCAATACATAAAAGCCATACTTGAATTTAGCATTTCTTTGGATCATTTATGGTCAATCCCTTAAATTAACATCTCTCAGGCCTTTAGGACAGAGTGGTAACTTGTTATTTGAACTTCTTCCTCTGTGAAATACTGTAAATTGCATTCCATCGCAATTACAATTATTTTCACTTGAAAAAGAAATTTGATGGTTTTACTCTACAGTGGAAATAAATATAAGATCTTTTTCCATTCAAATACAGCTTGTCAGATTTCAGTGAGAATTATTTATAAGTGAAGTTTTTCACACATTCCTACTATTAGTTTGAATTCTAAGAAAAAATATAGCACCTCTTTACCAGTTAACAATGATGTTCAGAATACTAAGCAAATGAAGAAATAAAAAGTCTGAAGAGAGTTACCTCTTCCTATTTTATAACTAAATAATTCAGCTTTTACCAATTAAAATATGAAACCATGAAGTCAGCTTGTATATCATGACAAATAAGCAGACTGTGGGAAAAGAATATGAGGAAGTTTAAAAATTAAGGCCAAAATCCACAAAGCCACACTGAATGCATGCATTCACATTTTACATAGGCTATTCTGCATAATTAAATATCTCACTCATTTATTAAGTAAGAAATATATTTACCAATTTTATGAGAATTATTCAATAACTACTATGTCCAGTCCCTCTCACAAATCCAAAGTAGAACAACTCATAATTTCTGTCTTGTGCTGTTTATTTTCCTGAAAATAAAGGAATCAAGAAAGGAGAGGGCATAATGACCTTAGAAAACATGCTCAGCCTGTGATTATTTTCACAGAAAACATAATCATCTGTGATTATTCTATAATTATCAATACTCACAAATAGAAGCCACTTGGCTAGCTTAACTGCTAGGATACATACTAAAATGGGAGTAATTAATCCACATGCCACAGTGCAAAAGTCACTTGACTTTGGAAGACTTGAAGGAATTCTGGAAGATAGTCAGCAAGCAGATATTTTTTTTAAGTAACTAGGTGAATTACCTGTTTGCTTTTTCTTTCTTCCCCTAAATCATAACACAAAAAGTACCAAACAGTCAGTATATTATGTAACAACTGAGGACTGATATCAAGGAATGAAGCTGCATGGTCTCATACATGTCATAGAGATCTAAATGCATAGGTTGCATACATTCTAGACCATAAAATGTCTTGCTTTGATTTTAAAGGTAAGACTTGTACATGTATATTGATGACACACAAATTACAGTTATGCTAATTTTCATAAATTTGCCTTAAAACAGGGAGTTGTAATGACTTTTGCTAGCATTTCCTTGTAAATAAATTGTATCTTAATAGCAAATTTAACTTGTGGACAACTCCTCTCTTTGCCATGACAATGCAGACAATGAAAACCAGGGAATTTCAAACAGCAGCTTGAGGTATTTAACTTTCTGTGGTATGTGCATCAATAATCTACGAAAAAACAATTTTCAAAAGTATTCAGAATATTCTAGATCAGTGAGTTCTCATCTTATTTTTAATCTATTTTCTGTTTCTCTTCCATACTATCTAATCTCTTATCATCAACATCATTCCTCTCTCTCCTGTCGTTCCTACATTTTACCACTGAACATTTCTGCACATCATGTTGTATTTGTCATCTTCCCAGATGACCAAATACTGTATTTCAGCTGCCAGCAACTCTTGCTAGGTTATCATCACAAAAGCCTTCCCCTGTTTGTGTCATATTGCTGTAATGGCATTGGCTCCCTCTAGTTGCATTCTTCCCTCCCTACGTACTTATATCCCTTTAGGCTCTGTTTGTACAGACTGCTACCTCACAATATATAGAGAGCAAACACTATTGATATTTATAGGTAGACTTATTATATAATAAGAGATGACTGAGCAAGTATAGAATAGCATTAAAAAATATGTCATATTGTTTCTTGTCTTTGCTGTGAATGCACTCGGTATGCTGCTTAATTCTCTGTAGATTCTTATTTTGTGACCTGCATGATTGATGTATTTTGTCAAAACATAATATTTAATACAAAGGATGATTTAACAATAACTTTGCAGAGTTTAACAATTGTAACTACTGTTAAAACCCTTTCAGTGATTAAGGCTGTAATGTTTTAAGCCAGTGTTAGTGATAACAGTAGATTATAGCAATGCAAATACTGTCTTAAAAATAAGTGCATGAATTGGCCCTACTTCCCTTAAGACAGGGACAGTGTGACAGCAGAGATCAGAGGGAATACATATAATAATAACGCCTCACCACAGCCCT
>WBNO01019115.1:5233-17081 GCA_013400575.1 Peucedramus taeniatus | reverse complement strand
GTGCCCGGCACGGCGGGGATGCCGCTCCGCCGTTATTCTGGGTACAGCTGCTTCGTGTCTAGGGGCTCACCGCGGGGCTGAGCCGGCAGCGGCAGCGCTTGAGCCTCTCCCCGGCCGCTCCCGGGCTCGGTGCCGCCGCTGTCCCCGGTGAGGGCGGGGATGCCCCGGGGCAGCACGGGGCCCCGAGCAGCTCGGTTCCCTCCTCGCCCTTCACCTCCTGCGCTTGGCTTTCTGTCCTCAGGCGCCCAAAAAGAAAGGGAAGGGGAGCAAAGGCCCGGCGGTGGTGGATGCCCTGGCCCCGGAGGAGATGAGCAGGGAGCAGGTGAGCGGTGCCACCCTGGGGACGAGGGGCAGGAACAGCCCCGGCTCGGGGACAGCAGCTGCAGGGGGTGACAGGGCCGAGCAGCCGGGGGCTGTGTCACTGGCGCCTGCCTGGGGCTGGGGAGGGCGGTTCTTGCTGTTCTGGGAAGGAGCAGCCTCCTCATCCCACCCCCTGCTCGCCAGCCCTGCGTTCTGGGCTCTGCTGAGGCCACACCTGGAATCTCGGAGCCCCTCAGGACAAGAAAGAGGGGCTGGAGCCTGCCCAGAGAAGGGAAAGCAGCTGGGGAAGGGTCCAGAGCACCAGGAGAGGCTGAGGGAGCTGGGAAGGGGCTCAGCCTGGAGTAAAGGAGGCTCAGGGGGCCCTTGTGGCTCTGCACAACTCCTGACAGGAGGGGACAGCCAGGGGGGTCGGGCTCTGCTCCAGGGAACAGGGACAGGAGGAGAGGGAACGGCCTCAGGCTGGGCCAGGGAAGATTGGAGTTGGACGTTGGGAAAATTCCTTCCTGGAAAGGTTTGTCCAGCCCTGGCACAGCTGCCCAGGGCAGTGGTGAGTCCCACCCCTGGAGGGATTTAAGAGTCATGTGGATGTGGCACTTGGGGACATGGCTTAGGGGTGGCATTGGNCACTCTCGCGAGATTTCGTCGCCCTCTCGCGGGATCTGCAGTCCGTTGCCCGGAGACGCCGGTGCCGCCGCCATGGTGAGAGCGGAGCCGGGCCTGGGCCCGGGCCGGGACCGGGAGGAGAACCGGGGCCGGGGGCAGAGCTGCGGCGGCTGCTGAAGGGTGTCCGGCGGCCGGGGTGTGCGGGCAGGGGAGGGCGGTGCAGCCCCGCGCTCCGATGTCTGCGAGCCCGCTCCTGTCCCGGNAGGAGATGAGCAGGGAGCAGGTGAGCGGTGCCACCCTGGGGACGAGGGGCAGGAACAGCCCCGGCTCGGGGACAGCAGCTGCAGGGGGTGACAGGGCCGAGCAGCCGGGGGCTGTGTCACTGGCGCCTGCCTGGGGCTGGGGAGGGCGGTTCTTGCTGTTCTGGGAAGGAGCAGCCTCCTCATCCCACCCTCTGCTCGCCAGCCTGGGCTCTGCTGGGGCCACACCTGGAATCTCGGGGCCCCTCAGGACAAGAAAGAGGGGCTGGAGCCTGCCCAGAGAAGGGAAAGCAGCTGGGGAAGGGTCCAGAGCACCAGGAGAGGCTGAGGGAGCTGGGAAGGGGCTCAGCCTGGAGTAAAGGAGGCTCAGGGGGCCCTTGTGGCTCTGCACAACTCCTGACAGGAGGGGACAGCCAGGGGGGTCGGGCTGTGCTCCAGGGAACAGGGACAGGAGGAGAGGGAACGGCCTCAGGCTGGGCCAGGGAAGATTGGAGTTGGACATTGGGAAAATTCCTTCCTGGAAAGGTTTGTCCAGCCCTGGCACAGCTGCCCAGGGCAGTGGTGAGTCCCACCCCTGGAGGGATTTAAGAGTCATGTGGATGTGGCACTTGGGGACATGGCTTAGGGGTGGCATTGGCAGTGCTGGAGGAACAGTTAAACTTGATTTTAGAGGCTTTTCCAACCCAAACAATTCCATGAGCCAGAAGTATCTAAGCACCTGAGTGTCATGGTAGGTAGAAGAATTATGAAAGAAAGGCCTCATAAAACCAGGCCTGCTCTGTTAAACTCATAGTTAGCCTGACACTTATTCTAAGTGCAGCTTGTACTTTGCAAGTTCCCATGCAAAAACAAACTTGGAATGAGTAGTTAACATAACAACCTCTTCTTGGGTGAAAAATAAGTGCACCTGCATAAACATTAGATCTGTTCCATGAGAACCCACAAAAGAAAAATGTAAACAACCTGAACCTTAGCACGTACACACAAATCACCTTCTGACCAGTAAACAAAGTAAGAATACTACCAGCCAGTAGATGTTGCACACGAGGTCTGTGAAAACTGTGTAAAATGAGTTATGTGAATAAAGACTGGGCTTTTCCAGCATGAAGAAAACAGAGTCTCACTTGTTTTATTCCAAACCTGGGAGTGCTGTCACTGGTGTTACTGGGCACTGCCAGAACCCCGTCCCAGGCAGAGGAGGTTTTGTGGCTCCTTTTCCAGAAGCTGCTGGGTCAGTCAGGGACCTCCACAGCGGTGACAGCCCCCACGTCCTGCCGGGTTTGGGACGTGCACTCCCCAAAGGCCTCCCTGCCCCTCACCTGTCTCTTCTCTTGGCCTCCCAGCTGCTGGAGCACATGGTGCACCTGCGGCAGGAGCTGGACCGGGAGCGGCAGGAGCGGAACTCCTTCCAGCTGGAGTGTAACAGGATCCAGAGCTACTGGGAAATCACCCGCCGGGAGCTGGAGGAGAGGAAGGCAGAGCTGCGGAACCGCGACCGGCAGATGGAGGAGGCGGAGGAGCGGCACCAGCTGGAGATCAAGGTGGGGCTCCAGGGCTCCAGGTGAGCCTGGGGCAGCTCTGAGGAGGAGGAGCTGGGCAGGATGCCATCCAGGAATGTCTCCATCACCAGCATCCCAGCTCCAGGTGTCTCCTGCTGAGCCCCTCAGGCGGTCTCTGGCCTGTCCTTAGGTGTACAAGCAGAAGGTGAAGCACCTGTTGCACGAGCAGCAGGAGAACCTGACGGAGCTGAAGGCAGAGGGAGTCCTGACCCTGAGGCGGGCCCAGAAGGATCACTGGGAGCAGGAGCAGGAGCTGTGGAAAGAGAAGCGCTCCTTGAACGTAAGGCTGAAGGAGCAGGAGCTGGCCAATGAAGCAGCCATTACAAACCTCTGCCTGGTACGTCCCTGGCTGGGCTGCAGCCATCTGAGGTGCCTCATCCCCAGCGTGGGAGCAGGAGTGGGATCTTGCATCCCTTACTCTCTGTGGGGTGGGATGGGATTTCTGGTGCAGGAATGGGGAGAAGGGATTCCTGGGTTACCCCTCTCCCACAGTGGGGAGCTGTGAGAGCAGCTGGAGAAGCTACAAGCCACTGTTTGCAGCAACATGGGATCAGAGTCCTTTCCCAAAGAGCAGGAGGGAATCCCTGGGGATGGGCTGGCTTGGGGTTTGGTTGTTTTTTCCAACACGGAGTTTCTTCCTCACAGAAACATGAGGAGGAGATGGCTCGGCTACGCAGTGACTTCGAGCTGCAGACCAAAGGTGAGGGCATGAGGCAGATCCCACAGGAGCAAGACACAGAGAGCTGCTTCTGGTTCCCAAACAGCACCTTCAGCTTATGGGAGCAGGTTCTCCCCAGTTCTGGCTGTTTTTCCCTTCCTGGTTCTGGCCATTTTTTCCTCCCTGTTCTGGTCAGCTTCCCACCCCAGTTCTGGCTGATCTCCCACACCCAAGGTTCTGGCTAGTTTTCCCCACAAGTTCCAGCTGGTTTTCCTCCCCAGATCAGTCAGTTCTGGCTGTTTTTCCCTCCCAATTCCAGCTGGTCCCAACCCACACAGTTTTGGCAAATATTCCCTCAGTTATGGCTGGTTTTTCTCCCTTCCCCGTTCTGGTCACTTTTCCCCCCCAGTTTCAGCCAGTTTTTCCCCAGCTCTGACAATTTTCCCCCCAGAGATGGAGGCCAAGTACACCAGGAAGATGCAGGCACTGCGGGATGAGATGGACCTGCGGAGGAAGACGGAGATCCATGAGCTGGAGGAGAGGAAGAACACCCAGATCAGCGAGCTGGTGGGGAACCACGAGGGGGCTTTTGGTGCCATCAAGAACTACTACAACGATATCACTGCCAAAAACCTGACCCTCATCAACCTCCTGAAGGTATTGCCCGTTCCCTGTGTCACCCCTCCAGCCAGGGACTGCTCCTGCCAGGGTGTCAGAGGGACCTGGCAGTTCCCAGGAGTCAGTGTGGGTGCTGCTGGTGGCCTGAGGGAGTGGGGGACTCTGAGGGGCTGGGCAGCTCCCAGGAGCCAGCACTTGTGTTCCCAAGAACAGGAGCAGGTGGAAGAGCTAAAGAAGAAGGAGGCTGTCCTGGAGAAGGAGAAGGCAGATGTGCTGCGTGAGAACAAGGGGCTGACAGAGCCACTGCAGGAGGCCCAGGAGCTGGTGGCTGAGCTGCAGAAGAAGTTGGTTCACTATTACAGGGACAAGGAGGCCCTGATGGTGAGTGGCCAGTCCTGTCCTTTATGGGCTCGTTCCTGGAGAGAAAACACTGACCTCTGCCACTTGGTGTGCTGTGATTGCTGGGCAAATCAAGTCTGTTCTGCTTACTGTGTATTTGTGGGATCTCAGATGGGGATCCAAAGAGAGACTGGAAGGGAGACCAGCCCCAGTGCAGGGGGGTTGGTGTGGGGGCTGCCTGATTTTCTCTCTGCTGCTCACTCTTGTCCCTTCCCACAACACATCTCAACACTTCCCAGACAATCCTGTGCTCTTGAACCCTCCCTTCCCTTTCACAGAACTCCAAAGCCCATCTGAAAATGACCCAGAAGGAACTGAAGGACCTTCAGTGGGAACACGAGGTGCTGGAGCAGCGGTTCAGTCAGGTGAGACCTGCAGGCAGGGCTGGGCATCCCATTCCCTCTCCAAACCTTCTCCAAACCCTCTGCAGAGGACAGGGCGTGGGGCTTAGCAGAGGCCCTGCTTAGCCCAGGGCTTTCCAAAGCTAATCCAGAGTCGGGTGATAACCGCTGCTCCCAGCAAAGCTGCTCCCAGCTCCAGCCTCTCCCACGGTCAGCAGACAGGCCTGGCCTTGTCCTTTGCTAAGCAATCATGCACGCTCCAGCGGGGCCCCGGGCTGCCAGGGCTGCGTGGGGCAGAGCTGGGATGGGGGCATTGCCACGGGCCCCTCCTTCTGCCAATGTTCCAGGGTCGCTCCCTCCCGTTCTGGGGTGCTCAGGAAGAGCCCTGCAGAGCGAGTGCTCCCCCCCACTAACCCAGATAAATCTTTTGAGGCAGGAGAGAGCTCATTTGCAATTCGTAGAAATCCCCAGGAATATGAACATTGATCCGAGGCCTCATTAACAATCCATCATTAAGACAGCGCCAGATTCAGAGCGTTCAGAAATAGGCTTTGGAGGAGAGACTGTGTCCTAATTAGGACACTTATTAACTAGCTGTGAGCCAGGGACTGCTGCCAGCTGTGGGGATGAGAGGAGAGACCCCCGTGTGCTGGGGGCCCTCGCTGGGGTCTGAATTAGTGCTGCAGGGAGCCCATTGGGGCATTCCATGCCTGGAGGGGAGGAGAAGGAGGAGGGAGAAGCGCAGGTGCTGCACCATGGAGGAAGGGAGGGAGGGAGGGAGGGAAGAAGGGAGGGGGGGAAGCTGTGCCGCAGCACCTGCCTTCCCTGTGGGCTGCAGGTGCCGTGGGGAACGGCCAGGCTGAGCTGCTGGACCAGTTTTCTGCCCCGTTTGTGCTCCACACACATTATGCAGACCCCAGTCAGCCTTTTGCAGGCCCCCGTGTCCCCTGGGGTCCTGAGGGTGCTGTGACACTGTGCTGCCTCCCGGAGCAGGTCCAGGAAGAGCGAGATGACCTCTATCAGAAGTTCACCAGAGCCATTAACGAGGTGCAGCAAAAAACAGGGTTCAAGAATCTGCTCCTGGAGCGGAAGTTGCACGGACTCCTCACCCTCCTGGAGCAGAAGGACGTGGAGCTCAGCGAGGTCCTCGCAGCCTCCAACCTCGACCCCAGCGCTCTCTCCTTGGTCTCGCACAAGCTGGAGGTACTGGGGCCCAGCGAGGGCTGGATTTGGGGGGCAGAGCCCACTGTGGGGTGCCTGCTGGCCCTGGAAAGCACCAGTCCCCATCCTACATGGCTGTAGGTGGCACGTCACTCTCTCCCAGCACTCCCAGGGCCACGTGTGGTGCCGCGGGGCACTCGGCTCTGCCTCGAGAGTGGAGTGTGTGGGTGTCGGAGTTTGGCACTGATCTGTCCCTCAGGTGGGGCCTGTTTTGAGGAGCATGGCCGCAGGCCCCATGGCACTGCCAGCACACTGTGCTGCCACACAGCCAGCTGACTGTCAGCAGGCCCAGTGGCAGCCAGGGGCTCTGTGCAGGGGGGGCTGCACCTAGTGAGCCTGGCCTGGCCATGGGGACAGTGCAGACAGGATCCTGGGGCTCTGCGGTGTCTGCCGTGCTAAAAATACCTCTGCAGAGAGCCTGGAGACCCACATTCCTGCAGCCTGCCGCAGCTGGAGCTAGGGAGCAGTGCTTGCTGCGGGTTGGGCACAGACACAGGGAACGAGGGCTCCACCAGCTGGTGCCCTCCTGCTCGTCCCCACCCGGGTCCCTGCTGCAGGGGGAGTCAGGGAAGCTCTGGGATGCTCTGGGATGCATACCAGGCCTATGGGACAGGCAGGGGATGTGTCACCTCCCAGCAGGTGGAAGGAAAACACATTCCTGGGATGGCATCACTGGCGTCTGGCTCTCCTGCAGCTGCTGGGGTCCCTGAATTCCTCCTTTCTCAGCTGCCTCGGGGAGCCTGACTCTCTGTAATTCCCGTGGTGCCGCGGCAGCAGGGTGGTGCTGCTGGAGCAGGTGCTGCCAGCACTCCCCACGCAGCAGGGCAGACTGGGATGGCTGTGGTGTTCAGCAGGGAGCTCCCTGTCCCTGCCCGGGGCTGGCTGTCCCTGGCAGTGCCACTCAGAGGGGGCAGGGTGGTGGCCCCCTGCCAGGCCGTGCTGGCGGCCGCTCCGCTGGCGCTGCAGCTCCTGCGTGTGCTCTGCCACGCCACACCCGCCCGTGGCACGGCCAGCATGTCCCCAGGGCTGGGCAGCACTGCCTCATCCCCATCTCCCCTTGCAGGACGTGCTCAGTTCCAAGAATGCCACCATCCAGGACCTGCAGCTCCAGCTGGCCCGAGTCTGCAAGGTAAGGGCGGGGAGGAATCCTGGAGAGGTTTAAGAGCCATGTGGATGTGGCACTTGGGGATGTGGGTTAGTGCTGGCCTTGGCACTGCTGGGAGAGCAGGTGGACTCAGTGACCTTAGAGGCATTTCCAGCCCAAACGATTCTGTGATTCCATGGCTTTGGCTTGGGGTTTGGAAATGAGACTGGGGGTGTAGGGAGCTCTCCTCTGCTGATGGAGGGACTGACAGGGACCCTTTCCTCGCAGGCACACAACGACATGCTGCAGACCTTCGAGGCAAAGCTGACAGCCTTTGGCATCCCCCTGGACAACCTGGGTTTCCAGCCTCTGTCCTTCCCCTTCCCGGGGCAGGAATTGGGGCAGGGCCCTGCTGGACTCGTTTCAGTGCCCACCTGATGCTGGTAGCACTGAGGGTCCCACTGGCACACTGGTAGTGGAGCTATGCCCTTTTCCTGCTCCATGTCTTTAAGTAGATGCCAGTGAGCATCTTTAGGAACCTCTCCTCCTAAGGGGGACCACAGCTGGAGGGCTCCAGGCATCCCACCCACCGTACCAGGCTGCCCCTGGTGCTACTTCTGTTCCCACAAAAGTGGAAGGTGTTTTTTTGAGACAAACGGTGCTGTTCAGAGTTTTTAATGGCGTCGGTGGCATCATTCCTGTGTCCCCAGGGGAAGGCTGTGCCCCTCTAACTGCCCCGGTACGTTGTGTAGGAGTAGGGGCTGATCAGCAGTGGGACGTGGAGCTTCTGCGCCGGGTCAGTGATGATGAAGACAATCTGAGGGAGAGTGAGGAGACAGCAGTGGGAATCCCCCTTCCATAGTGAGGCCCTGGGGCGTGCAGCCCCTTGAGCCTGGCCCCAGCCCTCAGACATTCTGTGTCACCTGTCCCAGTCTCCCCACACTCCATACCTCCACAAAGGGGTAGAAGCTGGTGTGCCCCAGTCCCTGCCAGTACTCAGCTGTCTCAAAGTGTAGCTTGTAGGTGCCAGCCTTGGCCTGTCCCGGTGCCAGGAGGGGCTGGCAGCGCCCGTCTGCATCCGTGTGCCTGAAACCAGACCAAGCCAGTCCTGCTGTACCCCAAAACACAGCCCTGCCCCACCCCCAGAACCTGCCCCAGATGTACCCTCAGACCCTGCCTTGGTCATACCCCCATGCACCAGCCCTGCCACCAGCAAACAAAGCCACAAACCCCAGGTGAAGGCTGGGCATCCAGTTGTGCCAGGAGCCTTTGGCCAAGCTCACAGGGCACTGGCAGCAGTGTCCCTGCCCCACTCTGGTGCCACCAGCTCTCTTACCTCTGTGCCAGCTCCGTCCACTGCAGCCCCGGCTCCTGCAGCTGGGCCAGGCGGACGCCAAGGCCGGCTGCCGGCAGCCCCGTGGCCGTGTTCAGCACGTGGGTGGTCAGGGTGCCCTTTCCCACCTCAGACATGCCGTCAGCCTGTGGCAAAAGGGGGAAGCAGGGCTGGGACCTGTCCTGGCAGCACCATCTGCCTTCTCCTTGTGCTGCAGCCAAGCCCCTGCATTTCGCCCTTCCCCAGAGCTGGGATATGGAAACCCACGTCCTTCCCATGCCACGGTGCTCAGCCCCAGGCACCGCAGCCATGGTGTGTGGGTGCCAGCTGGTTCCCACCAGGATGCAGGGCTCTGTGCTCATGGCAGCACCATGCTCCCTGCTCACCTGCCTGTCCTGGTGGGCCTCGGCACAGCACAGCAGCCAGCCTGGACCCGATGAGGAAGCAGCCCTGTCCCTGCCCACGGTGTCACGTGTGGGTGGACATTGACCCTGCCCAGCTCTCTGGAGCTGTCTGGCGTCAAGGTCAGCACTGCTGGCGGTAGCCAGGCCCCTTCTTCTCCTGGAGCTCCCAGGCTGGGGTGGGAGCACGATTCAGGGCTGCGTCCCAGCAGCCGGCAGGACCAGGCAGCCTCCCTGGAGCCGGACCAGCTCCCACTGCCAGCCCGACACCAGCACCGGCTGACGTGGGGGTGCCACAGAGGCACCCTGGCGAGCTTACCTGGCTGTCCCCAGTCCCACTCGGCCAGGGACCTGTGGCCGATGGCCCCACACAAAACGCCATCCCCGGCCTCCCTTCCTGGTGCCTCTCCCCGTGGAGCTGGCGCGGCTGGGTGCCGCTATCCTGGCACGGGGCTCCCGCAGAACTGGGTGCTCCTCCCCGGCTGGGCTGAGCCGGCACGGGCGGCTTCCCAGGAGCCCCGCTGGCACCCACACTCGGGCAGCGCCGTGGCCCTGAGGCTGGTGGCCCAGAGCCCGGTGGGAAGCTGGGGCACCGGGCCAGGAGGAGCCACAGCACAGCTGCCATCCCAGTCTCGCCTCCCACCATGGAAAGCACCTGGAGCGCATCGGTGCTGCGGCAGCCAGGCGCATGGGGCTGTCAGGAGCCAGCACCGGCTTCACCACAGCCCCGCCCTCCCTTCTGCCCTGCCGGGGCACCGGGGGCTCAGCGTCTCACCTGCACCGTGATGCGGGCAGTGGCGGTGGCTCGCAGCCCGTATCCCCCCAGGTCAGCAGCCTGGATCTCCAGTGTGTATTCAGGGACCACCTGTGGCAAGAGGCTGTGTCACCCACAAGTGGGGGATGAGCTCGGTGGGGGCTGAGTCCGGGGCTCACCTCTGCCACCAGCCCCACCATGGCCACGGAGACCAGCCCGGAGCTGCTGTTGATGGTGAACATCCCAGGCTGGGGCTTCTCTGGCACCTGGCTCAGGATGGAATAGCTCACAACGCCATTGTTGGAGTTCACGGTGTCGTCTGCGTCAGTGGCCAGCACCTGCAACACCGATGTGCCTGGAGCAGGTGGTTATTGCTGACCTGCCACACATCCCTCCAGTGCTGCCTGCCAGGTGGTGGCAGTGGTCCCACCTGGCTCAGCTCCCTCCAGCACAGAACCGTGGAAAACTGCCTGGGTGAAGACGGGCCGGTTGTCATTCTGGTCAGTGACGGTGATGATGATCTCCATGGGGTCTTCCACGGGCTGCCCGTTGGCTGACACGGCGTGGGAGTAGAGCTGCAAGGGCACAGTCAGTGTGTGTGCAGTGCCCAGGACCGTCCCCGTCCCGCCACAGATGCCTTCTCACTCACCAGGTATTTATCCTTCTCCTCCCGGTCCAGGGGTTTTGTCACCTCCAGCCACCCCGTCTCCCGCTCGATGATGAAGACACCCACGGGGATGGTATCTGCTCCCTGCCCCGTGATGCTGTAGAAAACCTTGGTCTCCTTGTCCTTGTTGGATCTGATCTGGCAGTGAGGCAGGAAGAGGGGGGTGAGAGGTGTCCCAGTCCCCCAGGAATCCCCCTGGACCCCTCCCGGTCTCCCTGGGCACACGTACCTGCACCAGCTTCTTGGGGAAGGGCCCCCGCTCATTCTCAGGGCAGTTGATGGGGGGGATGACTCAGTCACTCTTGTGCTGCTGGAGGCCGTGACCATGCTCCGGGAAGATCAGCACGTCCTGTGGGATAGAGAGCAGGGCTGCAGGGCCAGGGAGGGACACGGCTCTGCCCGGATCCTCCGGGGGAGGGTGGCCATGCAGCACCCCCGGCTCTACTGCGATGTTCCCACCAGCAGGAGGAGGAGGAGGGTGAAGCTGCAGGGTGCCATGGCTGCAACTGCACTGGCTGTTCCCCCCAGGTGCCTGCTGGGAACCTTCCCCGTTGCGTCAGTGACCTTGGCCAGGAACACAGAACCGGCTCTCCAGAGCTGCCAGCCCCGGGGGGGTCTGGGGGCGCCGTATGGGGGGGACCCAGCACATGAGATGCTGCTCCAGGCTGGGGGGGACGATGGAGTCCAGGAACCCCCCGGGTCTGCCCCTCGGTGGCCATGGGAACCCCCACTCCAGTGGGGCTGGGGGGCACACACAGCTTCCCCCGAGAGTTCCAGTGCGCCCATAGGTGGCAAAGGGGAAGGAGGCACCCGGGGGGGCACGGAGGAATGGGGAGGGGGGCTGTTCCTGCTGGGGCGGTGGTGGGAGGTGCCATGGGAACACCGGGAGGGACGAACGGCGGGACCACGAAGGCGCCTGGAGATACCGGGATGCGCGGGCGTGTCCACTGGGCTGCGCTGAGGGGCCGGGGGCACCGGTGGGCGGCATTGAGAGACCGGGGGTGCCCGGCGGGGAGGGGGCGGTGCCCGAGGATTGCCGGGCCCTGCCGGGGAGTGCCGGGGGGTTCCAAGGCGATGCCGATGGGGGCAGACCGGGGAAGTGACCGGGGAGAACGGGGGGTTTCGCGGATTGCCGAGGGTTGCCAGGGCGTTCCAAGAGGCTGCCAGGCGGTGCCCCAGGGCTCCCGGGAGTTATTGCGGGTTGACAGGAGGGTTTCAGAGGGGTGCCGCGTGTGCCCGGAGGGTACTGAAGGTTCCAGTACCGGGCGGTGCCTGAGGGTACCGGGCTGTGCCTGGATCTTGACGGGTGGGTGCCTGGAAGGCAACATGGTGTACTGGGCATTGCCGTGGGGTTCCGGGGGAATACCGGGGGTGCCCGGGTGGTATCGGGATGTTGTATCGGGGGTTGCCGGAGGTTTCCAGAGGGACACCGCGGTGTAAAGGGATTGCCGGGGGTGTTGTAGGGGGTGAACACCCGGTAGGAGGGTCCCGGGGGTAGTGGAGGGGTCCCGGGCATTGCCGGGGGATGCCTGAGGCGTGCTGGGGCCGCTCTCCGGGGCGGGGCGGTACCTGCGCGGCCGCCGCCTCACCTGGGGCGTTGCGGGGCGGGACGCGGCGGGACGCGGCGGG
>WBNO01019113.1:0-10089 GCA_013400575.1 Peucedramus taeniatus | reverse complement strand
CCTGTCTTTCAAACCGAGACACCCAAGTATATGGTAAGGCAGTTAGACCTAGCTTTAAAGAAAGGAGCAAACCTGTCCAGTAGTATGGGTTTGAACTGTGCAGAAAAGAACATGTGCAATGAAAAAACAGAGTAAAAAAATATATAAAGAGGACAGAAAGAGAAGCACATAAAGTTGTGTAAGAAAAAAAATTTCCTTAAAAGGCTTGTATTGCAAGTTCTGGTTGCTGCTTAGGGACTAGATTTTCCTTTTCCTTCCATGTTCTCTTCAACTTCAGATTTTCAACATTTGGCAGGATTTAATATTAGGAACAGAGTGTAGTCCACTAGAAACTTATACCCATTTTTTGAAGGGACAAGATCAGAAAGTTAATATTCCTGTAGCCGGGGAAAATCTCTCTGGTCTTATGGGACATTCATTTCTATATGTACCAAACATTGACTGGAACTTGTTTTGCCAATTTTATAAAAAACGGATAGCTAACACAGTCAGTGAACATATGATAGACATAACAGGATATTTTTCTTTTGTTAGTTTTTGTTTGATTGGTTTGGGTTTTGTTGGATTTTTTTTGGGGGGGGGGCTGGTTTTGGTTTTTGGTTGGTTTGGTATTTTAAATGAACAATAAAATAAGGAAATATTTTTAATTCTTTTTTAAACTAATTAATAAATTATTAAGTCTTAAAAATCATTACAAATACTAATTAATATTGCGAATGATGGATCTCAGGTTAATTCCTCTCTGCTGTTGAAATACATCAGCTGAGACAATAAAGCTCTTTACAACAATGCCTATTTGTATTCACTATGAAACACAGTTAATAGAAAATACTTATTCATTATCTAGAGGACTGGACATGTTTCCACAGTATTCTGCTAGCTCTATGCTGGCAGAAGCACCACTTAAGGAAGCTGAAATTACATTGCCCATTACTGAGCACAGGGGTAACGAACATGCTTTGGTTGCTTCCAAGTGTCTTTCCTCCTTCAGTGTTGCAGTGCTAACTTCAAATAAACCACAAAATTTTCAAACCACTATCTAGTACTGTTGAATAAGGTTACATTTTTTTTTTCACTTTAGCTTGAATCAATGTTCCTTTGACAAGAGATTAAGAAATTAAATTTTAAAAACATTAAGAAATTAATATTATGCCTCCACAAATTTTGGCATGAATATTAGCATTCCTTTCAAATCCAAGAAGATTTGAAAGGAATGCTAATATTCTTCACTGTCTCTTGGAGAATGTAGATATCTTTAGGAAAGTAAAATTAAAAGATCAAGGTATTATTCCTTTAAAGAAAGGAATTTTTGTGACTTTTATTAAATGTGCAGCTATTTTTTTTTTTATTTTAAACCATGTACTCTCAGGTTTTAAAATAAATAAGTGTTGTCTACTTCAGTGTCAAGCCACAAGTGTAAGGAAAATTGGGTTTTGGTTTTTACTTTTCTTTTAGAATTGCAAAATTAATATGCTCTGAACATTTGCAGAACCATACCAGACCTGATTTATGTGGCATTAAATATTTCAAACAACTGCCTAGAAGCAATGCCCTCAGGTAGTCCCTATACTAGCCAGCTACTGTGTTTAGAGTAATGTAATTCCCACAAGTGCTACTTTCCAGAAATACTACTTTTTTAACATGACAGCAAATGCATTTTGACAGACATGTTTGATGGAAACAGAGGAAAAATGTTTCTTTTATATGAAGTCCTTGTAGCAATGATTTTTTAATGAGTTGGGAAGTAGCACAGATATTAACAGATATTTTATTTTTTCTGAATCAAAACAGACATGTCTTCAAAGATGACCAGAATACAGAGGTGCTCTCTTTCCATCCATCATTTCTTTTAGTCTCATTCAAGCTATTATGTGATTGAAGCAATAAAAAATGCTTTCTTTTTCTGTCCCATTTCTCCATTTCTCATTCAGTCTAGACTGGGTGATTAGAGACAGCTTCTGTCTAATTTAAAATCTATATAAAATGCAGAAAATGTTATTAATTTCAGAGGTCAAAGATGAGGTGGATGTTTCAGCATGGTAATAGTATGAGATTTAGATTTCAGCTCTTCTTGTGGTTTCATGCAGTATATTTTGTTTTACTTTGGTTTGCTGTCAAGCAAGAAAAATCCAATATTTTAATAGAACAAAATTCAGGTGTGTCTCCAACTTCATAAAAAGATACAAAACTGATGCACAGTGGAGTCAAATTCTGATATTTTTTTACTCAGATTTGCCTCCAGTTTGCTTTTGTAATTTGCTGTTGATTTACACTAGTATACATGAAATTAAATGCTAACTCTATGGAGTCCAGGGATCCAATTATAAGTAAAACAATTTTTCAGGCAGTGAGCATGGGTAAGACATACCTGCTGGTCATTAAAAGCTCACAAAAATGGAGATCAAAGAAATTATGCTGTCAAAAGAAGTTCTAAGTGAAATCATGTGGTGTCGCCCTGATTTTCTCAAGTTTTACTGAGCCTTCTGATGTTTGCATTCTTTGCACAAACTTTCTCATGCACTTTAGGTAAATAACTGATTGTTTTGCATTCCTTTATGGAGGACAAGCAACCTGACAAACAGTTAGGTTGCCCAGTGACATTGAGGAGGTGACACTGTAACCCTCCAATGACACTGGGATTTTAGAAAGATATAAATATGGAGTCAGATGTTTTAATAAAAAGATTTTTCAGTTTGCTACCACCAGAGCTGCTCTGTGTCATTCTTGTGTCGCCTCCCGGGACGGGGGTGACAATGTGGGGCTTCAAGGAATGAATAAAGCACAGTGAGACAAGAAAAGAGAAAGAATGACTTTACATAGGGTCAGTAAGAATCTGTTGAGAATATACAAATAAGAGTCCCACAGTACATCATTCTCATTCCCATGTTTTGGGGGTTAGGACTTCTAAAAACAATACTAACATTTAAAATATTTATCAGTACTTGCCAGCATGACATAAGGAAGAGAAAGAACACCAACAGCCACTGGGGAAGGTTTTGTTTCTCCATAATAGTACAAACTTCTAGAAGAACACTGCTACCGTAATTGAAGTCATCCTCATTTATGTGCTTGCTCTAGAATCTGTGCTGCTTGTCTGCTTGTTTGCTTTTTTCAATTTCAGCTTGGAAACTTGATTTTTTTTTTGTACATTTTTCCTTGCTGGGAACCTCTCTTTGCTCACTGCAAACTTTCCTTGGCATTTTATTAATGAACAATGAGTTAAAAATGTGTGACATTTGTATACTCTACTTTTAGATTCTAGACATAGTTTTCATGCTTCACAGTATGGATTGAGCCAGAAATGCAAGTCATCTGTGTTCAGATGAGTACTGGGAGTGCTCCTTCACAAAGAGTACAATGAGCAATAGAAGTTTAATATATTGCTCCAGTTTTGCTGTAGTCTGGTTTTCCCTTTCAGCCCCAGGATATGGAACTGACAAGTTGCATGTGGAAGCAATGAAAGATTTCACTCCTCTGGAGTGTCATTACTGTGCTTTGCTTGGTACACAGGGTCAGGGACATTAAAAAAAAATGAATAAATCAGTTCAGGTGATGCTATGTATTATTTCTAGTCTAATAAGTTTTCATAGACAAGTTTAATGTAAAGCAGTAAAGCACAATTTCTTTTTTTTTTTCTTTTTTGGCTACAAATAATTTTGAATTTTAGTCATCAATCATCAGGCATTAATTGTTGTAATTTTTTTCTCCAGGGTAGACTTTTGATGAGGTTAAAACTTAGCAGGATTTTTTGTCCATGTTTTAGCTTCCTTTCCCATCTAAAGAAATTGAGAACACAATAAACATGTAATTCATTATCAGTCATCTTAGGAGAGGACTGTAGAAAAAAAACACTCCCATGTTTATCTGCTAGCAGAAGTTTATGTAAATCCATGATGAAACTCAGCCTTGGGGAGAAGGTGCTCAGAAGGAAATGTAAGGAGATGAAAAAGAGCAGTACAAATTACTCATCCAGTGGGATCTACAGCAACTCAGACACAAACAAAGGTGAATACTTTGGACCAATCTTTCAGCAAAATTGTGGGTAGGCAGCAACATTTCCTAAGAGGCATATTCAGAGTTACATTCCAGGAAGGAGTACACACGTAGAATAATGCAGGAAGAGTGTAAAGACTAAAAATGAACATTCTGTTGAAGGTCAGGATAATTGATTTTAGTAGCACTTGCTCTCAGCTAAACTGCAGTGCATTTGTTGGCAGGTGAAATTTTGGGTCATCCATTGTCTAAATGACAATAGTTTTCTCTTGCAGACATTGAAATAACTTGCTTCTATATGACAATGAAGGTAATTTCCTGTAACATTCACTATGGTTACATTTCTTACCTCATAATGATTTTTGATAAGTCACCTTAAAAAGTCTATATTTACTATGGATTTTACTGACTAAAGGAAAATAATTTTAAATTTAGCAGAATACCTCAAGTACATCAGCCTCTCCTTTCACTCCTACCAACCCTATGTTTATTACTATGGATCATTCTCTTTGAGAAAATGATGCATGATCTGTGTAAATTGTTGTTTTGATATACATTGTTAGTGTTGTTATGATTTGGCATATTTATGTTCAGTTTCCCATCTTTGCAAAAACTGAAATGAAAGCTTAACATTAAGGAGATGTGTAAGCTTGCCCAAAATGTTTGGAGAGGTTTGTAGTATATTTGTGTGCAATGAATAAATGTGGACAGAAAAGAAAACTGTAACAGTCACTTAATTATATACTCTGGATCTATATTTTCATGTATTCAAACACCATCAGAGACTGAATAAATAAACAGAAATTTGGAATTTATATGTAATTTAGAAATTATCAGAATTGAACTAATTTGATTTGAGAAATTTGTTTGCTAACTAACAAAGATAGATGACCTAGCTTTCAGGGATTTGTCCATCATTGCTTTCCATTGTCTCAGGCTTGGGGATAGGTAGGGCACTGGGAGGAGCATTCACCATCCTGTTTTCTTTTTTCCAGTGGCCACACAGAGTTAAGCTGAGGGGGTGAACATGTTTTGTGTGTAAAGCACCTTTTCTTCTTTTTTTTTTTTGTATACTTTTGTTATTAGTATTGCTGCTGTTATTGCGTGTTTCTTTATCCATTGTGCTTTGCTTTCAGTAATTTCAGTAAATTGTTATCTCAGCCCACAGTCTCTACCTTTGACAGAGAGGATGGGGGAAGGAAAATGGCTTATCCCAACAGAATGGCAGATGCACATTTGTTCACAGCTGAAGCAGAGGTTGTTGGTGTCATGAGAAAACTAGAAAACTTGTAAAGTTGCTCCAATAAATAACTAGCCATTTACTAGAGCATACTAAATATAAACTGTAGTACAATGACATAATAGGCTGATATAAAATATTTAGAGATTACCATAAGACTGAGATTACTCAGTGCAATCAACATAATTGTACACTCAATATCACCCCGAATCAATCAATCATCTAGAGCTAAAGCCTAGTCACACAGCCACCCTGTTAACTTTACAGAAAATCTCATGATTCTTAATCATCTACAGTAGGATAAATCTTCATTTTACTGCAGAAAATTTTTCTATTTAGGAAACAACAGTATCAGAGTAGACAAACTCATATTTTATTACTCATGAAAGTTTAATAACTTCCCTACATTTTTAATTCTTTACCCTATTGGGAGACCTGATATGCCACTTTGTGACTGATCAACAGACTCCTTCAATGAAAGAAATCTCAGTGGAAATGAGTCAAGTTGATATCTCCTAAAAGCTCAGGGAGTAATGCAAAGGAAATGACCTAATCTCAACACCAAAGGGACCAGAGGGTGGCCTTTGTTTCAGATGAACCACTACCAACAACTGAGTTACTGGTGGTGTAAATGTTACCCGTGTTCCTTATATTTCCCTGAGTCAGCCAGACCAACAAGAAGGGGAGTGAATATCTGGCTCAGCCCAACACTGAGCAGAAAAACAAAGCAATTGGTAAAAGGATTTCTCAGAGAGCAAAAGGCTTGAGTTGGCTTCAACCCATATATTACTTCCTGCTGACTGATGACACCCAGGGCGGTGATAGCGAGCATATCATAGACACTGGGAATGGGAATCACAGTGAGGTTGTGATTGAACTGTGCATTGCATTTGCTGTGTTTTGCTAACTGTGACTTTTATTGGGTGATGTTATACAGTTTATTTTTAATCACTCTAATAAATCAGAAATCCTTTTCAGCATCAGATATATTTAGAATAAGTAAAACTGATATTAAATACTACAACCTCCACAATCTCAAAGGACCCAGTGAAAGTGTACTGCACTCTGACATATTTAAAATGGGTAAATCTGTCAAGTAGCTTATCTCACTATTTGTCACAGGCAAAAAAATAACCTGCTCTGTGGGTGTATAAAAATCGTGACTGTGGGTTCTTAGGATTCCATAATACACAAGGGTACAGTCCTCTAAAAGTCTCTTTATTGTAGATCACCACATATATTTATTTCCCCCATATCACCACTAGCAGGTATACTACCACAAAATCACCACTAGCAAGTAAAGCTATGATTGATAAAATGAATATATGTATGTGTATCTATCTATGTATCTATCTATATGCCTATATATCAAACTATTAAAGATTACTATCAGCAATCAATAATACACTATCAATCAATAGTATGGTAGCAATCAATCATATAACAACAGCAATCAATTGTAAAATAGCAACACAGTTGTGTTCTATTACCAGCTACCAGAAACTTATAATTAGTGAAACAAACTTATCAACAATATAATAATGGGTAGTTATAATAGAGTAGTTACATGGATAGGCAATACCAGTACCAAGTGAATTAGGCAGATCTCAGAAGGAAACAAACCCAAAGAGGTGGACACTGATACAAGAAAGGAACCAAACCATCTCAGAGGTAGAGGACAAACCAAACTAATCCTAGAAGTGGGACCAATGAAGTAATAGACTGAGTCTCTTTTCAAAGATAACCTACACCACAGAATCTGAAGTCATCCAGGCATCCCCAGCCTGGGTCCATGATCCCATAGAACTTTCTTTTGGAGAATTCAACCTGGCTAGGAAAGGAAAACTAAGTCCTTTTTATTTCTTCGAAACATGACCACGTCAATCACCAGCATTCTGAACTGCCAATAGATGTTGTCAATCTCTATTTTGCACCTGTAAGAGCCACTATGTGATGAAGTTTTGTGTTTTTTCAGACCAACTTCATTTTCCCGGACTGTTTCCACTTTTTGAGATGATAAATTTCCATTGTAGTTTCTTAGGTTTTCCACTTACTGATAATATCTCAGGATGTCTCCTGTTTCTATGTACACAGCTGTATTTCAAAGATGCCAGCTGCACTTTTCAAGGCTATTTCTGCTGCCAAGGCCTAGTTCCCAGGCTCTCAGGCTGGCAGGCAATTTGTCTGTCAGTATTTTTCAACAGACATTTTCTTCTGTAACATTCTCCTTCTAATCAGGCTACTAATTATGGCTGCTCACATCACCATTTTGTTTCCATCTCTGCACTTCTACACTGTGTAAATATTAAATTTTTCCCAGGATCTTTGTGAATGTGAATCAACATATTCCCCCAAAACATATTCCTGCATGGTTTTAGAAGCTGCTAATTGATTCAGTGCTGATTTCAGTGCTGCTCTCCAAATCCAGCATAGGTGAAGCAGTACCAGACTTAGTCCTTTCCACATTAATGAATACACTTAAACTGCTTCAGGCATTAAGTCATTATTATATTACCTAATACATCCTAAATCAAGAAAAACATAAAAATAGCTCTCTACAGCATAATCTGCACAATATGTCAGACACTTTTAACAAGAAAAGAGAAATACTTTGATTCTCAGGAACTTCATGTGACCCCAGGTGCTCAGGGTTACTTGACCTGTACTGCAGATACCACCAATCTGCTCTGGAGGTTGATAGTCCTGAGCTAAATATACAAGAATCACTGTACCACATTGTGGGGTAACATCTCTCTAAGATGGATACAGTCACCAGTGTAGATAGAAACTATGAGTAATAATTTGTTTTAAAAATAGTTCCAGTAAAGTCTAAAGTAGGGCAATGGATCTGCTTGGGTAATGAAAGCCAGGTGACAGAGAGCAGTTTAGTGCCTTATGAATGATATTGGTAAAAATTAGATATAGGTTTTAAAGCTCAGTTGCCATCTGAACCCACAAAATGTCTAATCTCTATAAACATCTCAGGTTTTTTTTGGTTGGTTGGTTTGTTTGTTTGTTTGTTTGTTTGTTTGTTTTTTTGTTGTTGTTTTTTTTTTTAAGATATATCTATATGAGTCTGAAATAATGTTTCTTTCTTTCTGTGTAGGACTGAATTGTGACAGGAATTTGATTAGGATGAAGGAATGGCACATTTCTCAACTAAGATCTTGGAGACCTGGAGCCAAGTGTCCAATCTTGGAGCACTCCATGCACATCTCTAGGATCATGCTCCACATAAAAATTATAGAAATCGATATCTTCTGAGTTGTGGCAGTGATCTAGCCTGATATAGGCTAGAACATGGTGTCATAGGATAGCCAAGATAATTTCCTGCATTATTAACTTTCAATTTTATAATTCTGGAGAGTGGTCTAATCACAAAATAGAAATTTACCCCATAGTCCCTTATTTTCCTAACCTGTGGAAGTTCTATCACTCCTCAGAAGATAATTCAGGAGTCTTTGGAACTCAGGAAACTTTGGCTGAAGAATTCCCCTGAATTCCCTTTCCTAGATATCTTGTAAAGCCACTATTTGAATATGCTCATCCTTATGCTGTTCATGCTGAGATGTGTGATTTGGGTAAACCATTTTGTTAAGGCATCAGACTCTTCTCATTCACCTTACTGAACACATGACAACTACATTATTGTTGACATAACCTTGAAATTTCGAGTTTGTATGTCTGATATTGAATATTTATTTTTATTTTTTAATTGCACGTCTGGAGAAGTAGTCTAGATGAAACCACACGAAATTTAACAAGAAGAAAGATAATGGTGTCCTGGGCTGTGTTAGCCAAAGTATTGCTAGTAGATGAAAGGAGATTAACATTCCCTTCTATTCAGCACTTGTGATACCACATCTGTATCCTGTTATGGGCTCCTCAGTACTAAAGTGGCATGGATGCTCTGGAGAAAGCTCAGTAAAGGGTGACTAAACCAATGAAGTGATATAGCTTTTCTTCTTTGAGCAAGGGCTGAGAGAGATGTGATTCTTTAGCCTAGAAAAGAGAACCTCAGGGGGTTTAAGAGAACTGAACCCACTGCTCATGTGAACCATTACTGTACCACTCATGTACTTTTCAGCCTCATGATATGAATTCTGGATCCACCTAGGAAAAAATAGTTATCTAGCAACTGTAGAAATAGAATACAAATACTGAACATATGGATGCTTTTATGGTGACAATAAGGTATGAAGAAAAATAGTGAGGAAAGGTTTATAGAATAATAGCAACAAAAGAGATAAATTGTTCTTCCTCTTAGTACTTTGTGCTTAAATTGTTCTGTTTATCATATCCTTATACCAAAATTCTGTATTTTTAATTTCTTAATAAAGTGCTGCTTAGTCTGATAGGCGTTTGAAAGCCACAGTTGGGTTAAAAAGAGTGAGCATCCTCCTCCTTCTACAGAGAGGCATAATAAGCTCCACTGCAAAAAGAGATTCATGGCTCCAAGCAGTATCTGAAGTTAAAAATTCTCTTGCAGCTCTCTATATATCTTAAATGTACTGAAGAGGAACTGATCAAAACAGAGAAGGCTTCATGACTATGCAGCAAAACCACAGGAAAAATGAAAAATCAGCTTGGTTCTTTTGTTCTAATATAGTTAAACTCTAGTTTACATGAAATTTTATCTTTTTCAATAGGAAAGTTATTTTAATGGAATAGAAAAAAGGCAGGTACAATTACCCATCTAAAGATCCCGATACCACTCAGTATTCATTCAGTAATTCTTTAGAGCATATAAGGGTCTGACACTAGACAGTAAGGTCACTAATGTTGTGCATTCAGCCCTTTTCAGCATGGTGTATCCCAGAGAATTTCATTTGTTCCCTTTTCTTTCTTAATTCTCC
>WBNO01019111.1:0-62043 GCA_013400575.1 Peucedramus taeniatus | reverse complement strand
AGTCAGAAAAATCCTCAGTGAAATCTCCTATATATGGGCTCAAATGTATGAGAAGTCTATAACAGATACAAACATTAGAGAAAGATATATATACATGCATACATATACATTTATGCACACAAACATATGAAAGCAAATATTACCAGTTATGTCCAGAATCACACATAGCCTCCACTGTGCTATGTTGCCATTGCATGTCAACATCTATTAACACAGAATAACAAAGAAAGTTTTTGGTGAGATTTCTGATGCTCTGGTTGGAACAGAGTCCATTTCCTCCAGTACAGGAGGCTGTTCCAACACACAACAAAATAAAGGAATGTACAGAGAAAGGGCTATTACCTTGGAACAAGACATGCAGCTCCACTGGAGCCCATGAAGTTGTCAGATGCATGGTCAACCATGAAATGTGGTATTAGTGAAGAAGTTAGGCTGATGGAGTTGGAGGCTGGAGCTGGTGTAATGTTTCCTATGTTGAGTGCTTCATCCTGCAAAAATAATTTGTTCCGCTGGACCCTAGATTTGGAATTTAATGCAATGTTATCAGGGAATGAAATTGCATTGCCAGTCAGGAATTTTTCCATTAGTTTGTCCTTCTGCAGGATATTTTGGCTTTCATTTTTCATCCTGTGAATTATTGGACATGTTAGAGAAGGAAGTTGGATTAGGAGAAGGAATAACCACTGAGTGAGGGGACAACTACTGTCCTTCAAGTACCTGATCCTGTGGAAGAGATTGTCCTATCAGCCAAAGCAAATTGGACTTGTCTTTTGGCTGAGATATAAAACCATGTTCCTATCCACCTATCCCCAGCAAAAAGCACAGTTCTTTATCAAGCAGGTTATAGAAAAAGCTTGAGGAATTGTAACATGGCTTTTCACAGAACATGTGAGTGAAGGACTTGTCCAGAAACTGCTGGTACAGAATGACTGACTCCTGTTCTGGGAATTCCTGCAATGGGAAGTTAGAGAGGGATCTGGTAAGACCCACGTGCCTGTGGGGACCTGCTCTTTAGCAGAGTTGTCCCATTGCATAAATTTAGATGTCTGATGAAAGCACAACTCTACACCATTTGCTTCTGGTGTTTCTGCAAAGCTGAAGCATGGATGAACCATGTGCACCAAACATATCTGGTGCTTCAGGCTTTTTAACAGGGGAGTCTGCTTGAACTCATTCAGGCTGCTGTGAACTCATTCAGGAATTTAGCACCAGGCTCCTAGGGAGTATCCAAAAGAGAGATTTCATTTTCAAAAAAGATGTTCCTTTGGATTTACAGTAGTCATACCTCTTTTTATCAGACATACTATCTGTTCCAGGCACTGTATATGTATAGTGTACACACAGTAATCTCTCCATTTTCCCTGAGAAGTGACCCCCTTGGCTTGATAAGCCAGTATTTCTGCACCATTATTCTACCTGGGAGCACAGGTCCTGGCCATCTCCTGATGAGTATTGTGTCATTGCAAACACCTCTTCCTCCTTAGTTTAAGAGGCTGAGGTGAGTCAGGTAACCAAATACTCCTCGAAGGTTGTGGCTTTATTGCTGTTTCCTCTAAGTAATCAAATAAGTTTAAAAATGTTCTTTTTATTTCCCCACCTTAGCTGTGTGGCTGAGTGACCATTTGCATCTCTGACAGCAAAATCTGGTGAGGTAACTTGTAAAATAATATGTACAGCAATAAGAAAAATTGTCTATGACAGCCACTCAGTCAAGACAGAATTTTCCAAATCTTTTTCATTACTAACCTCAGGATACTCTGACCTTGCAGGATGTAGCAATAGAATTAAACTGAGCAGAATGCCAAAATACCTGCTAATTGACTTTATTTAACTTCCTCTAATATCAGTCTATGAACAGGATATGGTTTCAAATAATTATGTATGTAAGATCTTTAAAATTTCCTTAATTGTTTTATTTTCTAACTATGTTAGCCAAATTATTTTTGTACCCTTTGTATTTGTACATTGTTAGGGCTGATGCTAGTGAAGAGGTGCTCTGTGGCTTCCCTTCTGTAGGCAAGAGGAATCTAACATGACATTCTTAGCTCAGTTTAAAAGGAGGTTTGCTGAGCTTTAGAGAGCAACTGCACAAAATAATTTTATGTGGTAGAAATTTGAATCAAGAGACTGAGCATATTTCTTTCAATTCAGTGAATGCAGGTGGATCTGTATAAGTACAGACAAAACCCCCACATTTCATACTAAATTAGGAAAGGAGTACAGCAATACTCCTTCTCTGCTGCTTACTGAACCATCTGCCTATTTATGATACTGCTGATTCTGCCAAGAACTGTTCCCTAATTTCACAGAAATCAAGGTGAATCTTAGTGGTTTTTATAGACCATTACACAGGTTGGACTTCTATCTTTGCTGGGGGAATTGTGTAATTCAAGACAGCTGCACTGTGACTATACAGCTGCAGTCATTTCCCTTTCCAGAGAGAGAAACTGCTGAAATGCAGTCTCCCTTTGACAGGACACCATATAAGCTTGTCTAAATCACTCATTAATGCCTCTGAGGATAGTGACCACTAAAAACACACAAAGTAACTTTTGCCAGGTGAGATGCTCCTGGTTCTATCTCCTTTCCTCTGGGTTTCTGATTTGGTTCTCATTGTCCCTTGTAGTTTCGTTGCAGGTGCATTGGTTGAGCTGCACCACTGAAGTGTTGAAACTGGACAATATCCACTATATTTGGGTTCTTCATTATACCACTACCAAAGGAATGCTTCCTGCCCTTGCTCTCAAGTACCACACATGACAATGAAAGGATGTGTGCAATTGCTAAGCACACTACAGGAGGGAACTGGATGTAGTAACCAGCCCTTAGGTTGTCTCTCTTGTTTTGTTTCCCCATCAGTTGTGACTAGTAGACTAGATTCTCTTTCCATAAGTCTTTCCATAAGGCTATAAAACCGTCTCTCAGCCACCTCAACAGAGGAAAATAATGATTTTTCACTAGAAGCTAGTTAGAATGAAGCACCCTCAGTGGCCACTCTAACACATTCTGACTGGTGAAGCTCTCAGCAGAAAACACAAGAGAGGATTTGTGCACAACTGCAAATCTGTGCAAGTGTAACACAACTGATATTTCAGTGAGCAGGAGAGCACAAAGCAAGAACAGTGTGTGTTATTTCAATAATACAACAAGAAGACAAAAGAACTTCAGTGTTAAACTCTTCTGTTTTGGAAACCAGAGAAAAGAGCCATACCCTGGTAAAAGGCCTTGTAATTTTCTTCTGCAATGTTTTTGCACTAAGATATATATACATGCCTCATCTCTGAAAGCTTGAGGATAGCCAAAATTTTTTTTCTATTCCAGAAAATTTCTGGAATAGAGATACTGTGCAGGTGGACAAATGCATGAGAACTTTGTGATGCATTAAAACACCAGTAAAACAAACCCCATATACATATATATATATATATATATATGGAAAGTGCATATTGGACATGCTGTAACATCTGACATCTTGCATTTACTGTGGCATGTTGCCTCCTACTCACATCCTGTATCATGCATGTTACCATTAAGATAGAACGACAAAAAAAGACATTTAGTGAGAAGTATGAGGTTTTGATGGGATGGATCCCACTATTCCCAAGGCAAGAGCCACTCCTGTTCTCTTTGTCTTGCTCAGCACCATTCTCCTTCTCCAAATCACTTCCCTATAACAGTAATATCCCATCTGGGCATATTAGCACAAGAAAATTCTGGGTCTGCACTGAGACTGATCAATGATTCATGAACATGCTCTAGTTCCTTCCTGGCCCAAGCATGCCTTATGATTACCATAAAGCAAAACCCACCAAAATTTAGAGCTAGTGTATGTTTGTGCATATCTGCACATAAACACTCATGACGATTTGGCACAGGGTTGGCATATGAATCAAAACTAATTGTGATTCCAACAGTTTAGATGAAAAATTCACACTTCGATGCATGTTCTTTTTGATTTTATCTACAACACTCCTGCAAAACATTCTTTTTAATGAAATGGAAGGGAAGGAAGGGATTTTTGCTTAGAAAACCCTGGAATATTAGAAACCTCTCTATTGACTGACACCAATATCATCTTTCACATATTCATGGGATATTGGATTTCTCAGGGAGAAGAATTAGTGCAGTTGTACTGCACATGGGGTTTATTTGAAAAGCAGTGCAGGGACTGTGGCAGCACTAGGAGCAATAATGGGAAGTTCATGTTGTACCAATCCTTTTTTTCTCAGTTATTGAAAGAGACATACCAAGAGACACTGTTTATATCACCCTGTGAATGAGCATTATTTTGCAGCTGGCAGGAAGAAATTGCCCTTTTATTAAGAACAGGCCAAAAGTTCTCTAATAAAAGAATTCTGCAAAAGAAACCCCAGGATGTGGGTCATGTCAGGGTTGTTAGCTATGGCTGCAGAGTACCCAGGAATACTCACTGGATAAATACTCACTTCAGCATAGCCAGAGGAGATTTGCTTCCATTAGACAAAGTCCTATATGGGAGTAAAATAGATCTATGAAGCAGGTGCTGAAAATGAGCAGTCTTGTGAAGATTCTAGGGAAATCACTGGAAAATTATTTTCTATTGGAGGAGAAATAAATCATCACCATTCATCTTTATCACCAGAATATGCTTGTGACTACTCTGCAAAATGAACCTGCATGTGTTTGTCATGTCAGATGCTGAGTGTTTATCCCACCTCTTTGATGTTTTCATTCTCATGTGACACAGGGCTCGATCCACCTTCTGTGACAACCATGGAGCCAGATAAGACTCATTTGCAACTGGTATAGGCTATTTTAAACCATATAAAAACAGTCTTCATCACAGCAGAGCTTAAATGACTTTTGTTAGGCATCAAGTACGTGAATAAAATTATGTGAGCTATCTTCAGGATACTTTAAAAAGAGCTTCCCCTCCAAAGAAATTCATAGTGTTTCATGTTCTAGTACAAGCAGTGGATCCACAATGAACAGAGAACATGCTGTTCTCTGTGATGATGTACTCTGAAGATGGATGTTGCACTTTGTGCTGAGAGAATGTGTGAATTCATTTGACTTCTTTCAAACAAAGCTCAGTATGTGGAAAAAGCTTGGCATCTTTGCTTAGAAACAGGCTAAATTCCAGCAGCAACCTTTAGTTGACACAAACCCATGGTGCCAACATGCTAAACAAACAAATACAGTGTAGTAAAAGACGCATACGAAAAATAAATTCAAGAGTTTGGCACCATAAATGATAGCATTTGCTGTGTGCTTGACAAACAAGAGGGGAAAGAGCCCTGCTGTCGGCAGGCATGCCGGGCCCTGCCATGCTCTGTACATGCTGTGCTGCACCAGGCACTTCCCCTGTACCATAATATGGTATGAAATATTTTAATAAAAGAAGTACATCAGAAGTGAAAGGCTTTCTTTGATTTTTTTTTTAAAAGTAACTATTAGTTACTTTTTAAAAAGTAACTATTAGGTGAAAGTATCTTATCCTTTCTGTGAAAAAGATGTTTTAAAAACTGGCTTTGCTTTCATTTACAAAAAAAAATTGACAATGTGAAAAAAATTAATCACATAAAGAATCCATATTTTAACTGATAAAAAATAATCCTTAAAAAGGGAGCATTAATGAATAACAGTTTTGAAAGTCCAGATTAAGGCTTACAATATTTTGTTAAAACTATTACCCTGATTTGAAAGCAAGGAAAACTAAAACATGGGAAACTATTTTTTATCCAACAAGCATGAGCACTCCCTCTGATTTCACCCCAAAAAAAGGAAGAAATTTGGTGTAAATAGCTCAGGAAAAATTAAGATCCCAGATTATACATTGATATATTTTGGTGGCTCTCAAATTTATATTAATAACACTAATTTATGCTTACTTTAACTGTAAGAGTTTACATCTAGCATCAAGTATTATTCTTAGAGAAAAATTATTCTTCTAAAGAAAAGACGGTGCACATTTGTATATGTACACAAAAGACATTCAGGGACTGCTAGTTTGTGTGAAAACGATTATTTCTAGGAACATTTTTTTAAAAAATCATGTCAGCATGAAGAATGGTTTCCATTATCCCAGGTTTTTTAACATTTCTTTTAAATGTCCCCCATCATATATTATTGATTTCCTTATAATAGCTCTGAATCTAAAGACAAAAAGGTTTCTTTTACTGCAATTCCCATCAAGACTTCAGAGGAAATGTTTTTATTATAGGTACTTTGAATGAGTGTGTAGTCTTCTAATGCACTTGGGAGTTTGACAAACCTTCTGACTTTTTCCAAAATGTTGTCTTCAATGAACAAAGGTTTTAAACCCCAAAGATTTAAAGCTCTGTGCAGACAAGGCAGGTGGCTGCAGGTATTTTGAGTTATAAACAAGACTAAATTAAAAGCTGTAAACCATATGAGATTACTCCAATTTAGAATTAGAATCCTGCTGCTCCTTATAAAACCAGTTCCTCTACAAAAGCCAATTTCTTTCCATGAACCTCTGTAGAAAACAGCATTATTCCTGCATTTCAACTTTCACAGTGCTGCAATTAATGAATTGCATATTAATTGGTTATACTTTGTAAAGATTTTTTTCAAAGTATTCTTTTTATACAAAAATTGCCGCTGTTGAAGACAAGACTCAGCCAATGCTACTAGAGAAACAGCCACTATGTGCATTCTATTAAATAGTGTGGGGTCAGACTACTTTTCTTGCTGATTTGATCTGCAGTAGGCAGAACCCACCAAGAGAAATAATGAAAAATTTCTGGGAGATATGATTTAAGAATTACTTTTCAGCTGTGTTTTCATGATAACAAATGATGACAGAGAGAGGAAAAAGGATCCAATATCAGGTAAATTTGCACTAAGCAGCAAAAAAGGATAAAATCCTCCCTTGATGCCCATGGATAAGTTTTAATGCAAAGACCTTTAAGCAATATCTTGCTTATATATATGTATATATGTGTGTATATATATATGAATGTATGTATGTGCATCCTAAGATGGATTTTCCTGCAACATAATTTCTCCATACACTTGCCACATTTCTGTATCAGGACCATCTAGTCTTCAATTATATTTGCTTCTTGGTAGAAAGCAAGCAGTCAAGATCCCATCTGTCTTTGAAGATGATAGCAAAATGTTCACTGCTAAACTACAGCAGGAATACATTTCCAGAAAGAAATGCTTTGTCTGTGAGCATTGACAGTAGTTGTCTTGACTCACATAATGCATATGTATACTTAAAGAATGTTTGAAGAATCTCACACAGATAAAAATAAGAGTCAGGTTTCAAACAGAGATAGACAAAACAGTAGGAGGAATTACAGCCTTCTGTCTCTATGCCTTTTGAAGACACAGGATACTTTATTAGACTATATGTTAGATATACAAGCTATCTATCTATCTATCTATCTATCAGACCTGCAACTGTTCACATAGCCCATTAATCTGTTGTTAACTCTTAAACCAGCTCTGACTTCAAAAGAAAATAAAGCAGGCCTGTGGCCCTGGGAATTCTGAGACGAAAACCAGAATTGACTCCAAAGTGACCAAGCTGTAAAAAACCACATCTGTAACAGCGTTCCTTTATCATGTTGGAAAAACAAGATACATCTGAAATTAACAGCTGAAGAACACACTGATATCAAATTGGTTTGGGGACCTTTTCTGAAATGCTGAGTGTTCTGATTATTTGATTCTGACAGCTTGCCCCTGTGAGTAAGGAAGGATTAAAAAACCCCATGGCATCTATAATTGTAAGCTTCGTCATTTGTTGCAAGGGCACAGAGAATGGTTCAGTGTAGACAAAAGCACAGCATTTGTGTGAATGTGTAAACAAGGGAACTGTATTTTGTCAAAAATAAACTCTTTTGGAATAGTTCTGCCAATTAAACAGGATCAATAAAAGATTATTTTCCTGACTTTCTAGAAAGAAATCTGACAAAAAACCCTGAAATTCACTTAATTAATTTAACCCATTTCACTCTCATGCTTTAAAGGTGGTCATCACTACAGTTCCTGCAAGGACTTCCCTCTCCCTCTCCTACTCACTAGGAATGCTTCTGCTGTTCCTGAAGTAGATCTTAGAAAGCCTCACTAGGAAAATCACTAGCAGCTGATCCTCTGTCTCTAGAAGCTAGGCTGCTTCTACCTCTCTATCTACAACAACCCTCTTTTCTCTCTCTACACATCCCTCTTTTGCACATCTAGGCAAGGAGGGCATATTTATGGTACCATTTAACATGGAGCCCAATATTCAGTTGTGGGGGAAAATAGTTATGCTGGCTTTAAAGCTTAGCCTCTCTCCCTTCCCTCACCCAAGCCCCAGGGAGACCAAATGTTGGGCTGTCAAATTCCAGAAAAAAATCTTTGTTCTGCTCCCCTGTGTAACAATGGAACTTCACTGGGAGTTGTTGCATTATTAGACCAGATACTTTTCAAAATAAATTGAGTCAATATGGAATATCAAACACATTTTTCAGTCAGACTAGAGGGTGAGATTTGCTCAGCAGGCCTTTTCTAACTAAATCATACAAAAGTGTTTTTTACCATCATGCAGATTTTAGAGAAATGGATCATTAATAAAGAAGAAATGCATTATCACTTTTTTTCAGGTGACTATGGAGATAATGACCTTATCTCCTGTGAATAATTGTACAAAACTTCTTCAAAAGTGCTGCACAATTTTTGATCATGGTGAGCAAGAACATTCAACTAAGTAAATAACAAAAAAATGCTATCATGCCTTTTTCATGTCTCTAGCAGATAACTAAAATGTGCAAAACTCTAAAAATATCTGGTAGCAGGATATATAAGCTATGTCTTTTCAAATTCCTTCTTTAGATATGCAAATAAAATTAATGAAATGAATCACTGTAGAAAGCCTCACACTTTGAAAAGCACAGGCATAAATGGACATTTCTGGTATCTATGATCCAGAGCAGAAATAACTCATATAATGAGCATTTCTTAAATACTATTCGCTTAATAGATGGTTACAGATTTTTAAGATCAATCAAATCATATCCTCTCCACAGGGAGTGAGATTAAAGAGAGGGCTCATAGTGACCAACTTTAAATGCAGTAAACTAATCATTATAAGTTCTCTCTCCAACCTTCCTTTTCCTTTCCTTTTCCTTTCCTTTTCCTTTCCTTTTCCTTTCCTTCTCCCTTCCTTCTCCTTTCCTCTTCTCTTTCCCCTTCCCCCTTCTCCCTCTGCTCCATAGAGAACCTTTTTTACAGCAGGCTCAGTAAAATTGTTTTAAGGATACCTCCCACGCTCTCCCATGCAGTTCACCAGAGAAGTCAAATTAAGAGATTAAGAAACTCTCAGGGCAAAAGACTTCCAGCAAATTCAAGTACTCCTAGTTGGAATGTAAAGCCAATAGCACCCTGCTTGCTGAAACAAGTGGCTCTGTGTAAGCAGCCCTCTGGGAGCAGGTCTGCTGGTTGCTGTGTTATGACACAGAGAGGGAAGGGGAAGATGCTTGCTTAGGTAACTTATCCAAGACCCCACTACAGTCAGTGCAATCACCGACTTGGAGGTCAGCAAAATTTAAAGGGAACCAAGTCTCTAAAGTACATAGACATTCCTAGGTGTAATTAGTATTTCCTCAATGGTTATGCATTTGTCTTAAGAGCCCTCTTCAAAGATATAAAAGAAAGTTAAGTATGTCTTCAAAAAATACCTTTTCCAATTGCCTGGTTCTTAAATCACTCTCTACCATGCAAACATATCAAGAGCTGTCTTGACAGATCTTGACAGACCACTTCTAGCAAGAAGGCAGCCAAAAGTGCTTTGATTAAAACAGATTGACAAAACTTATGGCATCATAGATCTGTTGGATTTTCAACTTCTTTTGAATTTACTATTGGAATCTACATGTATATATAGAATATATATATAGTAAACCTAATAATTTAGGTTCCATAATCTACAATCCTATGCTGGACTTCTGGTATTTTTTACACTGACCAATGCCTGCAAACCCTGTGAGCCTTTTATGCAAGGAGAAGAAGTTTGCTCAAAAAAACCCCAAAACCAAAAACCAACAATGACCTTTGTCTCAGTTCAGGCATTCTTTAAGTTTAACAAATGGAGACAAACCTTTGAGAAGAATGAGTATTCTGTTTTAGGATAGCTACTCCTGCTTTTGCAGTTTCTATGAGGAATTACCTTCCTCGTGCTTCAGTTTTCTGAAGTGCACCTAAACCACTAGGTGTGTTAGCATGATCATTGTATTTGAATTTCAGATAAGAAATTTGTCTTTTCCAATCTGAGGGGAATGCTTTGACTTTTATTAAGCAGCACAAAGGATCAGTATCAGTATAATAATAATGGAATTATTATATCCCAACAAACAAGACAGGATGAGCAAAAAAATTATCAAGATGAGATCAAGCTGAAAGTGGTGTGTTGCAACAGGAACTGGAAGCTGCAGAGGAAAATTAGATATGAGTCCTTAAAAAATGTAACTCTTTACAACTTGAGAAGATGATGTGATGAGGAAGAACATCATCAAAATACCACCTTTGGTCCAATTTTGCTTTCCCTTGGGTAGGTGAAAGCCAGCTAAACCAGTGGTGCCAGAAGGCAGCAGTAATATGAAGGAGAAAGAGGTGCAGTGTCTTCTGCAAACTGCTACTGAAACCACTGAACTCATGAGTAGCAATCACACACCTGCTCACAGGGCTTCAGTTGGTGAATTGGCACCACAAGCAAACACTGGAGTTAGACACACATGCAGCAATGTTTACACACACAAATTTTTTGCTTGAATAAAATAGAAAATGCAAAATTAAGAAAAAAAAAAAAGAAAAAAAAGAAAAATATGAGCTAATCAAAATTTTTCTTGCAGGATTCTTTATCAGTTTTTTTTAATGCTCCAAACACTTCACTGGAGATTTTGTGAAATAAAAGTTATGCATACCTTGACATAGCTCTGCTAGGGCAGACTGAAAAATGCAAAGACAATTGCTTTCATAAATACACTGACAGGAAAACAGAGTTCTCACAGTTAGAAAAATGAATCATGCTGGATCTGTCCCCCAGGAATATATTTTGCTGGTAAATAACCTGAAAAGACTGATCTGAAAGATAGCTCAATTAATTTTCAGACATGGCATTACAGGGGGCAAGCACAGGGAGTAGGTACGTAGCCTGGAATCCATCCATGTAACGCTCTAATTATAACTTGTGTGTCATCTTTCCAATAGACTGTGTGTTTACAAGAAACTGTCACTGACTTTTGACATATGGGACAGCAATTGGGTTGACCAGGGGTTTTAACCTATGGGATCTTGAGAGGGTCTTATTTCTATTTATGTTTCTACTTCTCAGTAGAGTGGCATACCGTCAGGTGCTGTAGAGCTCCAACATGGGTGAGTAGTCTAGTTTTCCTTGGTAGTCAGCAGAGAGAGAGTTGACCTCTGGAGGCCATTTTAGAGCACTCAAATTCATCATTGTTGTTTACTTATGGAGCTTAGATTCCTGAGAGAAGGCACATAAATCAGGTCATTTCCGAGCATTAAAAAAAGCCTCACCATTAAAATTTCAATAGTGTATATCGATCTCATAAGTAAGTGCAGAGCTTGATCAGAATTTCCTTTTATTCTTCTTCTGCCAAGGTGAGCAAGTGAGCAAAAGCTTTAGAGCAGCTTTATCTGGTGACCTTATTTTCAATGATTGATTCCTATAAAATTAGTAAAATGAGCAGCAGAACATAGCCTTGTAGAAGTGAGTGTACTTTAAGAGAACACCCCTTTTCATACAAATTACTGGAAAGCTCTTTTAAAGAAGTGTCTTGAAAGTGTTTGGTTTTTTTCACCCATTTTACCTGTTAGATTGACTCATATGAATAATGAGGAGGTATATAAAGAACAACATCCTTTGCTGCTGATTTGTGCCCTTTGTGCAGATCCAAAGAATGCTCATCATGCATCAGTATCTAAATTCCTTGAGAAGGAAAGTCAACATGATGTGAGGATTTGAAAGAATCCTATGAAAGAGAACCTTTCAATTAGCAGACTGAGTGCCTGAAGTGTTCAAATTTTGATTCTCTAGTCTCATATTTTTAAAACTAAAGTCACAAAAATACAGAATTTCTTCGTTAATTAATAGGGAAATTACGTAGGTGATGTCTAGCCTGGTGAGCAGCTGCCAAGTACTCAGTGAATTTTTTGCTTGGGGATTGAGTTTTAGATAAGAACCTTGGAAATCCAGCCAGACCTCTGCTGTTATTGGTTACTCAGATTTATTTTTAAGGGTTTTTTTAACATGAATTTGATTTTATACTGTCTAGAAACTTATTAACATATTTTTGTCACTATTCCAAATTTGATCTGAAATCTTTCTGTTTTTCTGGACTGAAGAATAAGGGCATGCATGGGTGCCCATGCACACAAATATACAGAAACAGATCTCCACCTACAAAATACCAGTAAGCAAAATAACCCTATCAAAATGTCAGATGTCAAAGTCTAGGTAAAGAATCACAGAACTGATTTAACACATCCTATTTAGATTCTTTAGGTGTTCTCCAGGATTAAAATGGTTTTTTTTTAGTCACCATTCTCTTAGGACAATGGATTTATCAAAAGGCAAATAAAATTAGATATTTTCAAGGAAGCAGCGCTTCAATAATAATGATGAAATTCCTGCTGGTCCATGACACTGAGGGCACTGTGCCTTATCATTCTACAGTGATTGCCTGCAATAAACTGACCTAGAAGGTCCTTTCTGGACCTGTATTTCTTTATGTAGCTGACAAAGAAATTAATTTGAATAATTATCAATTCTGTTTGTTATTTCTAAATATCTTTATTTGTGTGTTTCATGTGAAAAAAAGAGGGAAAATACTGGGCATTTTTAAACAAGCAAACCCACAGCTTCATCTGATAATTAATTTTCAGAGAACAAAGCTTATTGCAAGCTATTATGAGTTTGAAGTAAATAATATTGTTGTGATTCAACCCCAGCCGGCAACTAAGTACTCCCCCGCCCCAGATGGGGAGAAGAATTGGGGGGAAAAAAGCAAACCTCGTGGGATGAGATAAGACCAGTTTAATGACTGAAACAAACCCAAATATACTAATAATACTAATTAGAATAATAACAATAATCATATTATTTTTATTTAAAAGGAGAGGGAGATAAAGTAATAAAACCTGAGAGAAACAAGTGATGCATAATTTAATTTCTCACCACCCACTGACCAATGCCCAGCCCATTCCTGAGCAGCATTTAGCAGGACCTGACCAACTTCCCGCAGTTTATTGACTGAAAGCAACATTCTGTGGTTCTTTGCCCAGTTTGGATCAGCTGTCCTGGCTGTGCTCCCCCAGCTTCTTGTGCACCTGCTCACTGGCAGAGGGTGGGACACTGGAAAGTCCTTGGCTCAGGGTAAGCACCACATAGCAACAACCAAAACATGAGTGTGTTATTAACATTATTATCACACCTAGTTCCAGGACACAGCACTGTATCACTGGCTAAGAAGAAAATGAACTCTGTCCCAGGCAGCAGCAGTGCCTGGGTTTTTTAATATACCATATTTTATGTGATTAATAAAGTTCAATATAAAAGGCTCTGACCTGTAACAGCTTTTGAGTAAAAGAGAATCTACCAAAGCAAGAAGTTAAACACCATTTTTTTACCACTGAGCTGTATTTCTTTAGCACAAACTCTTAAGCAAATTTCAGAGATGATTAATCAAAGGAGTCAGTCAAGACCTGTTCAAATCTGTTGTTCTTGTTAATTCCCTTCTAAACACCACTTCAAATCTCCAAGATTACTATTATGCAACTGCATTTATTATGAAAGACTAGAATGAGCTAAAGTGGCTATTTATTATTACATGTCAATTAATAGTGTCATCAACTGAATAAAGAAGTTACAAATTATTTGTTCAAGTGCTTCTTTATTTTTCAAATGTTTTTTCACTATTTGTCATTACTCTCAGTAAAGGAGGTACTAGGGCAGATTCACTGCCAAATGTAACACTCATTACCCCATGCAAACCCACTGAGAAGGGATACTCAGGCCACTGAAATGTCAGCTGTAAACAGCTGCTGCTTGAGTGACTGACTTAATACTTGTTCACACCAAGCACAGCAACAAAACCTCTTCCATTTATTCTATTTGGTATAAAACATCCCCACATTTACAGTAAGAGACCTTTAGCCCAAATTCAACAAATCATTTAACCTGTCATTACTGCTCTGAAAAGATGATTTTCATCCTGCTTTCAGGCAAGAGCTGCATTTTTGCTGTATTGTGGGACCAAGTAGCACTGCACAAGGGGAGCTGGGTGGTCAAACCACACAGTTAATTCTGAGGACCCAAACTCCATAATAAACACATTTCCAGCAGTTTTACCCCACTGGACATCCACCTGCTGCTGCAGCACATGATGTGCACTCTGAAGGGTGTCATATCCCCAGCTCAGCTTTAGCTGTAAGGCAGCTTCCAGGCTCAGCCTGAGTTGGAAGAACTGAAATTCAGGAACAAGTGCCAGCTGGGGATTTGTTTCAAAAACACACTCCTGAGCAAAATTAATATGCTAATGTAGATATAGCCTAAGTGAACCTGAGTTTCCTTGCATTCAGCCTTACTTAATGGGTTTTCTATGTCCTTCACTTCTGTCCTTGACAGGAATTTAGTGAAGATTTATTGGGAATAAATCTCCAGAGCCTAATTTATGCAGGATTAAATCTGTGGCTGAACAGCAGTGGTAACTTCAGGGGAAGTGACCTTAAGTAAAGCTGTTTGGATATACTACATTCCACTAATACAGGGATTGTTCTTTGTCCATAATCCTTTAACCAGTTTCGTATTATATTTAAACTTGCTGTTTTGCCCTTCCAGCAGATGAGCTCCTCATTGTCATTCAAGGGAATATCAGTCTTTAAAATAAATACAAACCCAGTTCATTTGCAGGGATTTAACAATTCTGTATGGATATGTACTTCTAATTCTGTTCAAGTCTATGATTGTTTCTTCCTTAGTGTGTGTGAGAAAAATCTGAAATCTGAATCTAGACAGCAAATTTGAATCCAGATGTCTTAGAGTAAAATATTTGGTGCTTAAAAAATACATTTAAAAGGAGAAGCCCTTCAGTGATCATTTGTCTTTTAATTCATTTTGAAAAATAGCAGACCTTCCCCCATGTCAGTTAAAGATGATTTATCAAGAAAGGTCATTTTATCCTTCAACTACTACTGCACTGACCTGAACCTGACGGAGTTCAGTATCATTAGCTTAGCTTTATCCAAAAACTGAACTTAGTTCTTAAATGAAAATGCACAAATTCAGGAGACTGCCAAAGCAAGACACATCACAAACTGCGCTAAGAATAATTTTATTAACTTTTATATTCATAAAATGTATTTAATTTAACATCAAGAGTCACAGTTTGTGATAAGGATGAATGTTTCTAACACAAGTTTTAATGACCAGTTTGGAATGTAGTTCAGTAGGCTGGCATTACTCTGAAAGTAGAATCTGACTCATTACCAAAAACTATATGAGATACTGTCAACTTTTGCATTAGCTACAGTATGGTGGTGTTTTCCAAGATGCCTTGCATTTCTGTGCATTTTGTGTCCAGCCTTGATGAGATACAAAATATTAAAGGGGGAATCAAGACCTAGGGATGCTGCCCTTGAAGCATCAGATGTCTGATGGAATAACCCACAGGACAGGGCAGGTCCTGAGGCCTTGGTGTGAGCTGCTGCATACACAGCCCACAGGCATAGCACAGTTTAGATCTTTATGAACCAGCACCATACCTCAGCCAGTCACTGATGTGGAAGCAGGTGGGCTCTTCAAAGGGGAAGGATCTTGTCCTGAAAGCAGAGGGATTTGATCCTGATCATGGGTTTGATTAATGTGAAGAATCCAAAGAGGGGCTGTCACTGAGGGTGCTCAATGCCTCTAAAATCAGCTTCTCATGCATCTGGTGTTGCAGCTCACAGCCTCACTTTATCTGCTGCTGTCACAGATCTTACTCCTGTCTCTCCATACACCCCTGCATTACAGCAAATAATTAAAACCAGTGAAGTGTTTAATATCATTACAGGCTAAAATACTTTAAGAAATTTCCTTCATCTTTTTAGAGTTCTTGCTGCTTTTTCATAAGATGTAATGTTGCCTTTGAAATCCTAATCGATGATGTTTCTTTTCCAATATAAACATAATCTCCTTTGAGTAATAAGTGACTGGAAAAACTTTATCCCAGAAAAGAAGCATATCAATTTTATTTACACCAGTGAAGTAAGTCCTTGAAGAAGCTGATATTTACAGAAAAATTGTCCTAAAATTGAAATTTTCTCAGGAAACTGCATCTTATTACACTATGGTTTTCTTGATAAGCATATTATGAGTTTGAGCATAAAGTTGGTAGCTCAAGTATAAAAATCACTTCCTGAAAATCTATGAACTTTACCAGTCCTACCAAACATCATCCCTATCTAGTACCATTTAGGCTTATTTTCAGGAAAAGTGGAAACCATGATGAACCAAGTTTGGCATTTTAGTCTTTTGCCAAGCTACTCGATGGTAAATTTTCGCTCTGACTACAATATTGCAGAATTACATTTTCCTTTTTGCAGTAACAATGCCTTATTTATACAGGCAATATCCCCTGTAAAGACCTTACAAAAAGGTTCAAGATAATTGATAAACTAGAGAACACTTAATTAATGAAGTTTTGTCCAATTTCCTTGAAAATTACTTTTTAGATGCTAGTTCTTTCTTTACAGGCTTATTTTCTATTATTCGTATGGTCCTTGAGTTAAAACTTAAACCAATTTTATTTTATTGCCATTTCATGGAAAATCCCTCATTAAAAGGATTTGTTTTATACTAAATATGTAATTCAACCCTAAACTTTCCCTAGGCTGAAACATTTCAGGCAGTGGATGCACAGACATCATCAGGGAGTTGTCCCCTGGTCTCTCCCTCTTCTAATCACCATTCTGTGCTCTGCTTTTTCCTCTTTCTTTTTCTTTTTTTCTCTTTTCTTTTTTTTTTTCTTTCTGACAGGTCATAATGTTATATGCAATGCAGGGAACTAATGCTCTCTGCTGTAAGAATTGACCTCAGCCCAATTTTCATCTGTGAAGTGGGATGTAATGCTCTTGCTTTTCCAATCATGGAAAGCAGCAAGTGCTCTTTTGTAAATCTTCAGAAGCAGACAAGAAATCCAGTTCCAGTTTAACTGTCATTAGTGACAAAAGTGTACTGATTGAAAAGATTTTTTTTTTTCTCTTTCATGGTAACAGTAACATCCTATTTATAGTAAATTGTTAGGAAGGGAAGGAAAAAGGGAATTAAGAGCTTTTGATCTTAAGAACTGGTTATCTGGCTTTAGATCTGAGAATGCTTTAACAAAATGCCATTCAAGGTTTTGGTGGTACTACCACTTGGGCACATGATTAGCTATTCTGCTAGTCCTAAAAAAATCAGTAAGGTATCCTATGATACTCCCACCTGTAGAAGCCATATAGCTACTTACAGGTAATTTCCATATGGTTGTCTCAGTAGCAATCGAGTTTTTGCATTTCCTTTAAACATAAATATGAAATAATTAGATACTGTTTGATCATGTCAAAATGTCATGTCTTATCAAAATGTTAGGAATATGTATTTTATACATATTAATAATATATAGTAATTAAAAGTTGAAGGATTTTTTTACTGGTTTAGGACAAATAAAACCCAGAAGAATTTTCTGAATAGCTGTTTAGAGGCTGTTGTTTAGGAAGATCAAACAGCTGCATGTCTGAATGGGAGCACAGGGATTCTATTCTTATCAGTAATTGACTCGCTTTCACTTTGTGGGAACAGATAAGAAAACAATTCTTGTTGCTGGGTTGTTTTTTAGAGAAATGATAAGACACAAACATAAGCAAAGGGGTACACAGTTCACTTCACCTGCAGCCATCAGGTCCAGACAGGGAAATTATATTAAGACTAGTTTCTCATTAGGTATTCATACATCTCTGGCCAGTAATGTACCTGAGTAATTGAAAAACTTTCTGGGAATTTACTAATGACAAGGGAGGAAAAATAAATTAAATCTGATTACTTGCTCAGTATATAGCATTAAAAATGGCCATGGAAAGGACTGAGTCTACAGCTCTCAGACTCAGTCTTCCAGTTGTAGGCTTTTCCCAAAGATTGCTGGTTTCTTTTTTTGGGTTTACAAATATAATTGAAGCTGAAGAATCAATCTATAGTGCTAAAATGTAACATAGGCTGCTTTTTTCTTTTCTGTCCAGTTTAAAAATCTAATCAGGAACAGCAACTTCAAACAAAGAGAATTTCTACCATTTCCTCCTATTTTTTAGTGGAAGTGCTGAAACTCCAACAGCAGAGAAACACTCATCCCCTTCTGCTTCTGTGACAATCTGCCATCCTTCATGACTGGATCTTGTCACATTGTGAAACAACTTGTGAATCAGAGAGTCTGTACCATAACACAGAGAGTGGGAGGCTTAGCAAACAGAAGCTGGGTTTTTGCCCACAATTTTTGAGGCTTGTTTCAGCATGTTAGTCATTATTCAATACCAACTATCACTCAGAGAAATTGCCAAAGCAAAAGTACCACACAGGTTACACCGTTTATTGTGCATTTACTGCACATTTCAGAGGATAAGATGTGGACATTCAATCAGATGTTTGGGACTGGTGACAACGTATCACAAAAAAGCCAACTTTTGCCTCTGAGAGGAAGCAAGTATTCTGCTGATAATTTTCCCATATCATGCAAGTATTAGGATGTCCAGCTAATGAGTAGCAATCAAAAGGCCGGCACATCCATTCATTAATCATTGGATACTCTTGTGGGGTATTTTAAATTTTTTTTAATTAACTACATCTACAGTTAAATTGTACTTTATCTGATGTTAAATCATATTATATTCAAATTCTTCAATCAATTGTTTTGAATATTGACTTTATTGCATGAGCTACCATGGAATTAAAAGATTATTTAATACCACATCCACAATGCAACCATAAATGACTGAAACAAGAAAAACAGAAATGTTCTTGTACAACTTCCACAATTAATGATAGTACAGAAAGAAAGTGAAAGAATTCTCATATTTCCATACAAATATATGAAGTTTAAAAACTTGATTTACTTTACACTGTTTAAAAATACAGAAAGAGCCAGCACTAATTTTACAAAGTGGTGTTAAAACCCATCTTGCTGGAAAGTGAACCCATGCCCTTCCACAGAAGTATCTGGATCTGCCAATGATACTGCTGAATTCTTTAGACCATCATCTTAAGAAATCACCTCTTATAAGGCACATTATTTTCAATTATAATCCCATATTTCATCTATTACTAGGAGAAAAGGCTAAAATAATATAGTGGTTCACTGCCATTTACATTTAGAAATGTATATCCCATTAAGCACATTCAGATCCTAGCTTTTCAAAACACAGATGTCCACATACACTGATGAAAACTTCAGACTTCAGATCACAGATTTAGTACAGCTGTTTTATTTAGGTGCTTTCAAAAGCCATATTATTTCTCTCCTTGTTCTGGTAAACATTTCACTATTAGCAGTCACTTAAAACTGGTTACCCAAACTTTATTCTGAATGTATGTGACCCAAACAGTATAAAGCAGCTTCTGCTTCCCATTAAATCAATCAGCTAGCAGGCTTCCAGTAATTAACTTCTTCTAGCAACTAGATTTTCAGCAGTTCACAAAATGTGCTGTCAAATTAAATATCATCTTTTTTAGTTTGATCCAAGAATTTCAGGAGATTTTTTATTTTTATTTTCCAGTGTGCATTTGCCTTTTTTGTAATAACATTGTGTTGTTCAGCCATGGTCCAGCCTAAAATCCACTATGATCCCGAGATCTTTTTCTACAGCACCTCTGCCTCACCTGTTGTTCCTCACTTGAATGAGAGTAGATGTTATTCTGCCACAAAGGGAGTGGCATTGGTGTTCAGTTTTTCTCAGATGTTTTTGATTTCTAAGCTTGTGATTGAATGTGCTGACAACAACAGTGGCTGCAAATTTATTAAGCATAGTCTTTATTCTGCAATTCAAGTAACTAATGAAATTAGTTAGAAGGACATGTCTGAACTAAAAGTTTTTGCAGTTATCCCATTTGTTGAATTAAAGACAGCCCTTAGGAGAAGTTAAGGCAATAAATATTTTTTTCCTTTTTTTTTTAAATAAAAGCACTTCAGCCTACTCTGTACACAAATCCCCACTAACTACTTAATTAAAAAAAATAATCTCTAGATGCTGTTTAAAGAAATAGATGCATCATTTAGTCTTCATTGTCCTCCTGCAGGATTTCAGCCAGGAAACCATTCAGCCATACAGATTTCATTACTGAAATAGATGGAAACATCAGCTCGTGTAAAAGCTTCGAGCATGGGAACAGAAAGGCAAGATCAGTTTTTCTATGTCAATTTTTTCCCCCCCGGCTCCTTTTCTGCTTTGTCACTTTTCCACATCGTTTCTCCGCGCAGCTTCTCGGGCTCCCTCTGCCGGGGACCGGGCAGCGGCGTCACCTCCCGGGCGGCCGCTCAATAAAACCCACAGCACTCACTTCGTTAGCATTTCTTGCTCCAGTAATAATTAAGAAAACATAAATTTATTAAAGAATAAAGCTTCGTGTAGTCCACGTGTGTAATCTAGATCACAGTATGCTTCCTGAGCTAAAAAATATTTGAAAAGTCTGCAATGATTCCTTTTCTTTCCCCCTCAATTTCTTTCAGGGTTTGAAAAGTGAGAAATTAAAGATGCAACTAACCATTACATTAATATCCCATAATACCCATGCAAATAATCCAAATAAGACACCTAAATACAAAATTTCAGTTAAGCAGCTTTTAATATCTCTCTTTACTCAGGCAAAATTCTCCAATAATCTGGATGTGTCGTGCTTTCTCTTAGCTGGCATTCTTTTCTCCTAACTCAGGTGTGGATGTGCATTTTATCTTGATCCCCAGGATATTGAAAACTAGCAAGGGAGAATTTCTAGATCAAATCCCAGGAGATATGGCCCTCTTTTGAGCAGATATCCAGCCAGTTACAACATTACTATAAATTTCTAAAATATTTCCATAATCAATATAGTGAAAAGTCTCCTCTAAAGGCTCAAGAAAAAGAAGCTGGTTTTGTTGTTGGTTTTTTTGTTTGTTTTTTTTTTCTTTTTTAAGCAGAGTAACAATATTAATAATTTTATATGGGAATTCTCTGTATTAAACCAGAATTACTTGAAATTGGAAGAAACACAGGAAAGTTAGCAGGAGGCAGCCCCAGAGCACAGATCATATGCTCAACAAGTCTGCTTTACCTGGAGCACCTTTGCAGGCGAACAGAATCAAGACTAAATAATTTTTCACTGAGGTCAAGCTTCTAACAATTATTGCCTTTTCAGAACTTCTTATGGTTTAAATACTTGTATTTCATTTCCAAGAAACAGCTAAGTACAGAGATAATGAGAAACAGATACTGTGTGATAAATACCTATTTTAATGACCATGTCTTCAACACTAAGAGCTACCTGCTCTTCAATGTATCCAGAAAATAATGGTCTCAGGTAAATTTTGACTGTTAGAACAAACTTGTGGAGCATCTTTAGGCAGCTCAACACACCACTTCTAATGGTGCACCCCTGTCCAGGGATAAGATCTGCTGGTGTACAGTCTCCCTTCCTGAAGTTTATGATGGTCAGTCAAGGTTGTGGGTATGGACACAAAACTGTGTTTACCTGAGAGAAGCTTACGAATGACATCTGATGTAATCACTACATAGAATGCCTTCAGAGAATTTCAGCTTCAAGTCCTTGCCAATAGTGCACTGTTGTCTACTTTACATAAATATAGCCAAATTGTTGAAGAAAATATGCAATTTATTACACAGTTTTGGACATGAAACCTTTCTATTTTAGTGATGACTAATAAATACAAAAGTAAGCGATTTATATGGCTGTGCAGGTGGCCATGAGTTAGTTTCGTATTGGTTGATTCAAGTTTGTCTACATTAGGTTTTCCAAAGTTTAATATTTGCTGGTTTCTTTCCTGTAACCTAATGCAGCAAAAATTTGAAGCACTGAAATTTTCCTTCCAAATTTTTATAAGGAAATGTGTTACTATAAGAGCCTAGCTCAGAATTGTCCTAAGACAATTTAAACACAAATCCATTCTCTTCAACCATTGCTATGTAATATTGTCCCTCTCTTTGACACATAGGTTTTCCTATGGTGCTGCAAAGAAATTGTGTAATTGCAAACATCTTGCTCTTAGAAAAGATCACAGTATAAAATAATAGGAAGAAAGGCAGCAAGCTCATGAAACAAAATCCCTGAAGTACTTCAATTTCATTAAATTCAATTTGGATAAGCTCTGCTGAGGATTTAACCACACCACCCTGGGTTCTCTGCATCTCAGAAGAAATGTTTTCTCTATTGATTATTTTTCATACATGGAAAAATCTGAGGAGCTAATTCTATCTCCAGAAAACAACTGATAGATACAACTGATGGACAGTGTTCTTGATATTTTTGGGTAAGAATTGCAAAAGATCATATTGATTAATAAAGTGATCCTTTCACAACTGAAACAATTTATTGAAAATCCGCAGATAGATAAAACGAGATATCACTTCACTCTAGATGTCTCTTTCGAATATTTTTCATTTAAAAATCTTCAATAGAAGTGTATAAAAAATAGTCTGAGAAATATGAATAAAGTAATTGAAAAGTTATTTTACTCCTTAATTTCTGTGGCCATACTTTTTCCCTTCAGTGTTCCAGTTTTTCCTTAAAAAAATTAAATCAAACATGGGCCACCATAACAAAACTAAAAAGCTTGCATTTTAATTTATGTTACCATATTAAATTCTTAAATGACTATGTGAATATAAGCTGAGGATTTATTTAGTAAATAACTTTTTATTAAATGTCAAAACCCAATAGAAAATTGGTAATAAACTGACAAGGTTCCATCTGAGCCAAATTTCATCAGCGATAGATTTCAAACTCAGTGAACCTAAGAGTTCACTCTAACCTAATTTTTTAAAAAATGGAAACAAAGTTATGCCAATTCTATAGTCTACTAAGTTGATGCTGTGATTGATTTACTTCTGGACAATTACTTGTGGGATATCAGTGGAAGACGAACATAATTAGAACTCAAAAAATTTATTTTCATTAAAAAATAGAAGTTTCAAAAGGTGGTTTCTGGAGTTATTTTAAAAGGGGGAAAAAGAAAAGATATAGCATAAATCTAACCAAGATAAACTGAGTTAATGTGTCTTCGTTTTCATACCAAATCCAAACTAAAACTAAAAATCAATTTCTTAAAAATATCAAAGAAAATACAGGAATAATTTCTCTTCTGACACTCAGTTTGTCACTATATTAAATATGAAACCACCTTATTTTCATGTTGATTTACACAGGTCACTCCAGGATTCCTTGAGGTGAAACACCTCACATTTGATGACAAAAAAATTGGCATTTGATGACAAAAAGTAAGCACGGCTTCTCATGCCGAGCTGTTGACACAAAGAACTGGACTGCACACGGGACTGACAGGAAAAGCTGGATATGTAAAGGCACAAAGTATGGATGTTCTGCCATCGAGCCTACTTGCCATGCTTCTTCAGGATAGTTTATATAATCCTCTAGATTCACTAAAAGTGATCATTGTACACCACAGCACGTTGCTATTTTCCTTCCAGGAGGAAAAGCCAAGCAATCTTTGTATGCTGGATCAAATTTTTACCTCAGGCTCCTCCACCCGGTGGGCAAGTGTGAATCTGAACTGTCTCCATCAAGGGCTGCTTGTCTTCAGATATTGAAAAGTGTCTGCAAAAGCAGAGAGAATACACCTTTTTCCATATTCATAGATAAGAAAGGAGTGTACTTAAATTGCTCCACTAGGAAGGTAAGGAAACAACAGCAGAGATTTCTGGTTTCAAATGATAGGTGAGCACTAGGAGTGTCTACAAAGGTGGTGGGGTTTCCATCAGTGCTGTTGTTTTATGATAAATAGGTGTTTATGAAGATTGGTAACATATAATTAATTGTTCTTCTTTCTGATTTCTGTTTGCCTTCGGAGATGCGGGGCACGTAGATCAGGAACTCCTCCAGCAGGACCCTCTTCCATGGAGCTCTGCACATGCCCAGTGAGTCTTGAGGGATGAGGGAAGGGAAGGCAACCACATCTATAATTTTGGTGAACTTCAAATAAAGCCTAAGTAATAACATCTCCCATGAAATGTCAGCAAAACAAAAATAGGATCTCTTTAATGATCTGGACTCTGAATGAAGCCCTCTCCCAGAGCAAATTAAAACACTGCACAACTGAGCCTGAATCCATAAGCCCCAACTTAGGCAGTTACTAAAACCAATAAAAAAGAAAAGTCTGGCTCAAACCAAACTTAAGCTACCTCCATCCACTGCAATAAAGTCTTTCAGTAATTACCTGAAAGTAAAACTGGTCTCTGTTCTGTCAGAAAAAAAAAAATTGCAAGAGCTGGGGAAAGGATTCACTAAAGCCCAGAGAGCTGGCAGCAGTGCCAAAATTGGCTTCTGCAAGACCTGAAGTTGAGACCTATGACAACTCTGGAATGAATTTGCTGCGTTGAATTTGTTGTTTTGATCTCTATAAGTTAATTCCCTCTCCTTGAATTCTGATGCAACCAAAGTCCTAACAGCAGTAAAGTGATGCCCAGCATATAAACCTGTAAAAGAAAATAATCTTCTAGTCATTCCCAGAACTTTGTAACTGGAAATAATTTTGTCAGGCTATTTAACTAGAAGATAGATATTTTTGTAAAGCAGACAGGATGTGATAGTAATTCTAAAAGTAGTTCTAATGAAGACTATTAAATCTGCATTAGGGTTTTTGTTTCCTGACTCACAATTGATATGATGACAGACTGACATACAAAATTAAAAGAAATGGTTAACTAGCAGTTTTTGTCTACAAAAATCCTATTTTTCTTTACTACATCTTTGCAAGGCCTTTGCACAGCTATAGAGGTGTATTTTTACCATTTTCCTACACACTATAAATCTCTGCTTACATAGGTATCCATATTAAAAAAGTCAATATTACAAGAAAAATCAAATTATGATTTGCAATTTTTTTTGGACACATTGCCTCCAGGAAAACAGCAATCCACTCACATTTTTTTCCTTCATAGCTGTATTTGGAGCCATCTCCATGCCCATTGGCAAGGTGCATAAATCAGATTTTGCTTCTTTTGAATGAGGAAGACTGGTGTGAAGCCAAGTCCAGGGTGCTGCTGACACACAAGCCCTTTCTGAGTGCTGTGGAGTGCCTGAAGGAGCCAAGGTTGCTGCTACTGCTGCTTCCAGGAGTGAGGAGAGTGTGGAGGCTGCAGTAAGTGCTGGGAAAGGTGTCCATTGTGTCTATCCACTGTCCACTGCCTGCCTGTTTTCTCCCTTTGCCCAAAGAAATGCCCCAGTGACCAAGGTCTCCAGGGCTGGACAGTGAAGTCCTGGCTTTTTCCCTTCCATCAGATGTTCACTGCCTCTGCCTGTGCCTGGTGATGACCCCAGACAAAGCAACCTGCAAACTCCTTGCTGCTTTGCCAGCAGCACACACCTGCTTCAGCTGGAATCACGCTTTCCAAGTTACTTCTTTCTACTGCTACCTCTTTCAGCCTTGATAATTTTGATGTTTGCCAACATCATGGCTAAGGTAGCTTCTTGGTCTATATTTCTGTTTTCCCTATATAGAAACATGATGCTCATGTTACAGAACTTAAGCCTTTCATAAGCCCTATGACCTCACTCCAGTCAGTTGTACATTTTATGAAGCAGTTTGAAGGTAGAATAATTGTCCATTTAAAAGACTTCTGCAGCTGCTGTGCCCATGACCTGGATACCTGCTGCATTCTCCTGAGTTTAGTAAGACCTCATCTATTGTGTTATATTGTATTACAAGTGTTCATCAAAATACACTTGATTCTGTTTTAGACAAAACACAGCTGTGTTTTTATGCACAGGCGAGTTACTTCTGCAGCCAACATTAAAAAGCATCCCATGGGGTAATTGTCACAAATCATGGAAAATGAAACAAGCAACTCTCTTCAACAACTATAAAGCAAGTTCAAGTTGTTAGACCATGGTGTTTAGCTTTTGGCATTTTTTACAGAGAAAACTTTTGTGCGTTGAATAAAGAATGGATACACGGGTTTTTTTACAATTTTTAAGCCTAAAACATATTACTTGAAAGCACTAAATAGTAATTCAAAGTATGAATGGGATTTTGGAAACTTAGCTTCAAATTTAATTTTGATTGCCTGCATTTTAACACTTTTTTAGAATTGATTTTTAATAACTGGAATAGAGAACGAGGAGAAAAAAAAATCAGCACAGATTCAGGGATGGAATGACAATGGCTCTCAAATCTATATGGGCAGATGTTTACTTCTTTTCAAATGTCAGCAAGAAGCAATAAACTTCAATTTATTGGTGACACTTCTCCGCTATGGAAATCTGAATGTAGTGACAGCTGTGACCTGAGGGTTGCATTATTCCCAAGAATATAGATAGAAGGGGAGTTAGTGCTTATACATGCTTGACTTTTACATACTAGTGACTTTATAGAAGGTGAATCAAAGGTTGGTTATGAATCATGGACTTTTTTATTTGGCTTTTGAATTTTACTTGAAGTTCACATCTGCCTTTAATGTGCAAATTTCTACTCCAGGAACTTGTCAGAAAGAAAAATAATGGGGTATAATTGACGTGACTGTTGCGTGTGATCTTGTTTCACAAACAAATTCAAAGGGTCAGTCTTCAAAATAGACCTCTTCTCAGCCTTGTGTTTTATAAACAAAACATGACCAAATCTGGACAATCGTTTTTGCAGCAAAGAAAAGTGGCCAATCAGCTAAGGACTGAGCTATCAAAATATTTCTAAAGGTTAGGGTTACTCACATGCTTTAGTATAAATACACTTTAAATGGTTTCTCTTTATTGCTATTAGGGTGCAGTTGAGAGCCTTGAAACTCAACTCCAGCTTCAACTTCACTATGGAAAAAAGCCTGAAAACACTCACAAAAGGCCCCAGAAGAATTTATACAGGATTTTACTAAAACTCTTCTCTGACGAAGTTGTGTATCTTAATATTATATTCTTGTGGAATGATAAAATGCATAAAGACATCTATGTATGTATTTGTATAAACAGATGCTGATTGTTGTGCCTAGTTATTCTGTGTAATCAAAAGTGGGACAGTAACTAAAAACTGCATTTTTTATTGTTTCTGAGGTGCTAATTAAATGTTCATTTTGAAATATAAATGCATTTTACTGACATTATATTGACTATATGTTTATTATACCTACATACATGCATCAAATAGGAACAAAGGGCTTAGTAGTAATCAATATTTTAAATCAATACATTGGAATCCTCATTCCCAAGTTAAAATTGTACCAGTGTAAGTCAAATATTTTTATTATTGGAACAACATAAAAATAACATAACCAACCATTGGAGTGAGCAAAAAGAAGGACATCCTTGTATGCTTTTACAGTAATATCTTCTGGATTAACCCACTGAGGAGTAAATATGAAGGCCTAGACTTAAAAGGGTATGTAGGCTCCCATCCCTTTTAGCCATCGCCACTATTTTCTCCATTGATTGTAATGGAAAATGTTGGAGCCAAACAAATTTTTGGAGGTGAGTTGTCTGATAAAGACGATTGTAAACTTCTAGACTACAATCTAGATTCTAGTCATAGACAGAAGAACACTGCATGCAGTTCCTTGCTCTTTCTGGAGTTCCTAGGCTATTTTAGTTTTAGTAGATCTTTTCACAGCAAAAATGTTTCGGGAAAACAATAAAATAAATTCAATGAAACTAGATTCAAGGAAATGTGTGAGGCACATGCTTAAGAGATCTCTTTTGCAAAGACATGAAATTCATTTTCTTGAAGTACAATGCAATATTTTTGCTGCTTTTTTTCCTCGTAGTTTTTCAACTAGTTCCTGTATTTAACTACATATTTATTTGTACTGAATTCATAATAGCTTTTCCATCTCAACTTTCTTTTGCATAAAAATTTTACTCCATCTAGATAAGAAGAACATTGGTTTAATATGTCAATACCTGTTTGGTTACGACAATCTTAACAGCAATAATGAATGTTTTCAGTGTGGGAATTTTCATTCACTCATGTAAAAGCTGATGCCTGAAGGTCTGAGAGAAAAGCTACAATATAATTGTATTCTTGGAGGTTTTTCCCCCTAATGCTCAGGGTAGTCTTATAGGAACTGTATACTTTACAATAGATATGTAGCAGAAAAGCAAAGCTTGAACCACAGACCTGTCAATTAAATATCCAAAGGAAACCAATAATCAACTCTCCCATCCAAATCACTAATGTGATTTTCAGGTTGATTCCCGCTAAAATTGATTTTGTTTCCATACCCACTTTTCCTGTTCACTTTTCTGTTAAGTGTAATATTCTTTGTTCTAACCTTTCAGGCTATTCTGTACAAGAGATATTGTTTTGCAAGAAAACAGAAGTGTGAGTGGTGAGGATCAGCAACATATCAGATGGAGGATTGCATTAACTTCATCAAAACCAGGGCTGCACTCCAGACATCTGGAAAATGAGTGGTGTCTGGCAACATGACATGATTCAAAAGCAAACCATCAGTCATATTCAAAATGTTTCTTGTATCTCCTTCATCACATGAAGGAATTCATAGGCACACAGAGGCATCAGCAACTCTAGGAAAATCTATAGACTTCTGTTCATTTTCACAATATACTCAGAGAGTTTGCAAAAAGTGTGTGATATCTGATATATCCTAGAAACATTTAACAGTGTTCTTTCTCACATCCTTTGCAGAAGTAGACTAGTAGATTTACATGGTAATCAAACATGTCAACAAAACTGTAAAGAATGTACATTGCAAAAAATTCCAAACCCAAGTCTTTGAGGAATCCCTACTAGTTTATTTTTGCTTGATATATTTATAAATTCTTAAATGAGTTACAACAGACGTAGCCACCAGCTCAATCCAAATAAAAGTTTCTTAGATCTATATAAACTGAATTGTGGTCTCCCATGATGTATTCCTTCGGGCGTAATGGAGCAGACCATACATTAGTTTAATTAAAATCTAGATCTGCAGAAGTCAATGGCTTTGCAGTCAGCTGATGTGCAGCTGCTGAGATGCTTCAATATAAGCAGCAAAAAGAAAGGTAGAAAAAAAAAACCCATCAGGCTGTAGACTAAAAAAAACCATATAAACAAAAGCTCGCTGCCTCCAACAGCACATCTGGGCAGTTCTGTTGGTCACTGCTGCTGCCAGCTGTAGCTCACTGACTGGTAATTTGGAAACAAATGGTTACAAACCCTCAAGCAAATCCGTTTCATGCCGGTGAGGATATTCTCATGAACTCGCATCCGTGTGCTGGAGGAAGTTTTATGTTTCGCCCCGTTCTGAAAGGACTGGCTTTCCGGGAGCTCCCGTTTCGGCCCCGTGTAGCGCTGCCTGCGGCTGCCCGGCTCCAAGGAGCCCGCGGTCCCTCAGCACGGATGCGCTCCTGCCGCGGCGGAGCTCTCGAACGTCGTGATTTGGCAGTGAAAAGCGGCTAGACTTCCTATTCCGTTTCTTTTGCTTTGTGTGTGGTTTTATTGGGGTTTCTTTAATAGAAAGGCGTGACAATGTCTGCCTCCTTTTGTCATTTGAGATACTGAGTGATTAATGGAGGAAACCTATGAAGGAGGTGAGAAGAGTGCTCACAGGCGGCGCTTAGTCCGGAGAAACTCCTGCTGCCGACTACCTGTTGAGGCGGGTTCACGCTGGCGCTCATCATTTCTAGCTTTCCAAGAAAATACGCTGATGCCCGGCCGGACCAGCCGAGCGCCGCCTAGCCCTGCTGGGAGACGCGGCTCCCGAGCCTCCCTGGAAGCGGAGGCACCGAGCGGAGTGAAGTTTTCCGGGGAGAGGACNTCCGCCCTTCCCTCCCCGCCACCCGGTGCTGGTGGGGCGGCTGCCCCGGGCTCGCCGCGCTCCGAGGTGCCGGGAAGCGGCGGCTCCGCGTTCCGCCCGAGGAAACTTTGCCCGGCGCGCAAGGGGAAGGATGGAGCCAGGAGAGCCCGCGGCGGCGCCCCTCAACCTGTCCCGAGCCGCGGCAGAGACGCCCCGCGGGGAGTTCAACCTGTCCGGGCTGCCGGAGGCCGAGGGGAAGCCCCTCTTCGGCATCGGCATCGAGAACTTCATCACCTTGATCGTCTTCGGTTTAATCTTCACCCTGGGGGTGCTGGGCAACACCCTGGTGATCACGGTGCTGGCGAGGAGCAAGCCAGGCAAGCGCCGAAGCACCACCAACATCTTCATCCTCAACCTGAGCATCGCCGACCTGGCCTACCTGCTCTTCTGCATCCCCTTCCAGTCCACGGTCTACGTGCTCCCCACCTGGGTGCTGGGAGCCTTCATCTGCAAGTTCATCCACTACTTCTTCACCATCTCCATGCTGGTGAGCATCTTCACCCTCTCAGCCATGTCTGTGGACCGGTACGTGGCCATCGTGCACTCCCGACGCTCCTCAGCCTTGCGTGTTCCCCGCAACGCAATGTTGGGTGTGGGGCTCATCTGGGCACTCTCCTTCGCCATGGCCTCGCCTGTGGCTCACCACCAGCGCATCTTCCACCGCGAGACCAGCAACCAGACCTTCTGCTGGGAGTTCTGGCCCAACCCACGCCACAAGAAGGTCTACGTGATTTGTACATTTGTCTTCGGGTATCTGCTCCCACTGCTGCTCATCTCCTTCTGCTATGCCAAGGTGGGGCAAGTGTAAAAGGATGGGAGGGACACAGTGGTGGAAAAGGTGTCCTTGAGCCATAGGGCTATTTCTGGGCATGTGGAGGGACTTAGCACTGTTGGGAGAAAAAGGAGCAGGGGTGAGTTTGTGCCACAAAGGGAGAGGGCAGATTTTATAGCTGAGGGATGTCTGAGGGGTGATAACATATATTCAGTGTCACAGAGAGGTCAGAACAGGGATTGCATGGGGCGAGTGGGGGGATGTTCTGGCAATTAGTGGGGTCTCTGTCAGATTTCCTTGTTTGAGAATGCTAAGAGGCTCCAGTGATCTGCTGCTTTTCCCATCACCATAACTCTTTTAATTTCTTGCAGTGCTGTGTGAGGAGTTTGACTCAATAAAGTACAACAAAGCAACAAGTTGTTCAGGCTTCAGATGAAGCATTGTGGTTCTTTAAAATGCGCAGCGCACTTGAAAGTGACAAAAATTATCTGTTCGGTGTTAAGAGTAAAATGTGCTTCATGCTGCCCGGTCCCTGCAGTGCCATGTCTTGCGCCAGTTGAAGCTGATGAGAGAGTTACCTCTGACTTCAGCAAAGACAGGTGGTTCTAGGGAGCAGGGCATGAGAACCTAGGTAGGAAAAAGCAATAATTAAGGGTGCCTGAATATGGGTATTCAAGGACTTTTCTGCTTAAGCAAAGTGTCACATTTTTCTTGAGTAATAATTGCAGCCTTCAGTGTATGATCCTCTGCTTGTATGATCCTCTCCTGCCGAACAGGATCTGGAGCACCAGTTGCTACCTGCTGATATCTTGCTGTTTCTGTGCCAGCTGCCTTCAGTTGCAGGATTTCTCCTTAGGCAGTGATTTACATTTGAGAGGACAGGATTGCTCTTGCAAATACAGACTGCTTAAGTCAGTTCTCAACTGGCAAGTTCAATAGATATACCTGAAGTATTTAATTTGAACACATAATTTAATGTCCTGCTCAGTTTTATATATATTACATCAGCTTAATTGTGATGTGCAAATTGAGGCTATAATGTCCAACTCTGATGAAACCAAGGAATGCAAAACACAAAGGACAACATGTCTAAATGGCTGTTCATAGTGGAACAAATCCAACCTAGCAAATGAAGAAGAAACTCAGGTGTTCATACATAAACTGAATCCTGCCTTTCCTGAATGAATACACTGGTATTTCATCTACTGTGGTGAATATGACTGAGCTGTAGCGATCTAGTAGCAATTGTCAGCTTGGGGAAAGTAGTGCACATTGTAGGGAGAACATTGCAGAATGTGTGCACAAGGGGCTTTCAGCTAATAATTCTTCCCTTTTTCAGAGCCAAGGCATCATCAGTTTCAGCATAAAGTACTGGCCTTTGAAGTCTAATTATATGAGAGAAGATTAAAAAGAAATATTTCAAAATTAGCATAGTCCTGTACAGTGTAGGCATGAAAAAAGCAAATATGCTTAACCAGAATATATACATAGTAAATAAAACACACTCTGTCATTACATAGCACCTCTACAGAAGTAAATTTCTCAATATTAGTATTAATATANGCCGGACCAGCCGAGCGCCGCCTAGCCCTGCTGGGAGACGCGGCTCCCGAGCCTCCCTGGAAGCGGAGGCACCGAGCGGAGTGAAGTTTTCCGGGGAGAGGACCGGGATTCCGGCTGCCGCCCGGGGGCGGAGGGGGGGCACCTACAAGCTGAAGGGTGGGGAGAAAAGGCGGGGGGAAATAAAGAGGGCAAGAAAACTCCACCTCCCTTTTCTCCGAGGACGCGTTCNAAAAAAACAAAAACAACAAAACCCCCTCCAAGCCAACAAAAGCAGCTGTATGTGAAAAATATGCCTAAGAACAAGTAAGTAAAATCAAGGCCACTTGAAACGACAGTAAAACCGTCTGCTTAAACTATTGCCAGGCTAGGGTCTCACCCTGGCTTTGTGATGTGTTTTGAGCCTGTATGTGTGATCCTGCTTGCCATGGTGTCAGGCTGGAGGAGATAACCTGAAGGGGTGAATTTTAGAAGATAGCTAGGAGATAGCTGGTATTCCCATCAGTTTACTCAGTAAAAAGTGCTGTGACTTGTATACTATTGAGCTATTGAAGGTATTTGTACCCTGCAGCTAAAGGCTCACTCCTGCCCTCTTAGGAGCCACTGACAAACCTTCAACTGCAATATTTTGGGACCGGGAGAGCCTTCTCAGGCTGAGCAACCCCAGCTCTCTCAGCCTGACGACATTAGGAGACATTAATCTCTGCATTAGTTTCTTATGGACTTCACTGGTTTTCATGAACTGTGGATCAGCGAGATAACGCAATCTTCTGCTGCGGTAAATTAAGACAAAGGAGTCTCATCTCTCTATTTGAATATGTTGCCTTTTCCAGACTGCTTTAAGGCAGTTCTGTTTCTTTCATAAACAAATTGCAATTGAACTTTCAGTTTTCAAATTCTCATTTTTTAGGCACTCTAATAGGGAGCCGAGTTCTTTTTCTCTCTCACTTACATTTATATCATATTAGCAGAGATTTGTATTTTTCCCATGGATAACAATACTGTTACAATGTACAGAAGTGCTGAAGTAGTGCCAGGTATGTGGAAGCAGTGTCCTCCCAAAATATCTCATGTGATAAATGCTTCTCAGGCAGAGATTTATGAGATTATGCTCTGTCTTGTGTGTACAGCTACCTCTTTTCTGTCTTCCACAAGTAACACTACTTTAGTTTCAATGCAAATTTTTGATAGAGGAGTGAAAATATCAGAGTTAAGGATGCTTTCCTAGTTTTGTGAAAACAGCAGACAAGGAAGAAGGTGGAGAGTCTCCATTATCCTCTCTTTTAAGGAGTCTGTTTGCATTCAACTGTTAAACACCAGACAAGCCATAAGGGAAGAGGTCTTATCAACTTACAGAGAAGACACATCTTTTTGGGAGCACAGTAAAAAAGTCACAAATCCATAGGAAACCAGCTTTAGTTGCCTCACAGAGCTACCCTTGAAAGCAGCTTACTACGTCAGAGGGGGGAGCAGTGACTATGTAGTGATCAGCTGAGTCTCAGCACTGCATACTTACAGACCCCTTGTGTTCTTTTATTGCTTACCATTTTACTTGCTATATTTTTTGTAATGCTGACTTTTTGTATGTGTTTCATAACAGTGCTACAATATTTGCTCACTAATGTGTCCTTAAAGGGTAAAGTGATAAATTATTCCCAGTTAGCTTCTAACAGTTGACATCTGCCAGGGTTGTGCAATGTTACAACTAATTTTGGGTACCTCCATTTTTCAAGGATTCACTCCTTGAAAGTCAGGCCTCTTTCAATCAAACCTTTAGGTTGGACACCTATAATTATTAGCAAACATTTCCTTTTATAGATGCATAATGTTAAAAGCTTTCCTTAAAACAAATATGTCTTGCCTTAAGAATGTTTCCATTATTATCTATCATTCTGAACATTCTGAATTCATGTCATGTATGATTTACAGACTTGGTTAAAACTAAGCCATAAAAAGTAACAGCCTCAACATAAAATACAAGCTTATCTGGCTTTGGATATTATATCCTAAATTTTGCTGAGCAGCAAGGGGAAAACTTTATTAAACTTCACTGAAAGAGACAAACAAAAGCTATGACACATTAGTGTCACACACTCTTAATTGAAAGAGGATGAAGGATCTCTTGTGACAATAGAAGTAGCAACATTACTTTAAAACATGGATTGTGGGCAATGGCACTTGAATTTCAATCAGGTTCATACTACAAAGGTGGTTCAGAATGTAATGCTTACAATTATCCGTAAAACAAGCTGCTCATTCTTACTAGATAGTGACCTTGTGCAGGCTTTCTGTCTGCATGATTTTCAGTGGCTGATAGTGAGGGTGTGGTCAGTGAAATGTCAGACAGCAAACATGGTTTTTAACAGTGTAGACTTCAAACTTTCACAGTGTTAGGTAGACTTATGTGAATAGGCACAGGTAATTGAAGTTATTTTCTTCACTCCTGTATTGGAAAAATCTCTTTATTAACTTGATTTGGTCAAAATCCTCAGTCAGGCCTCTCAAGCCATCTTGAATGCAGTTTCTGAAATAAGTGGGGAAAAAGAATAATTTAAAAAAGACTTGAGAAAGAGAGGAACAGAGAAAGAATGAGAAAGAAAGAAAGAAAGAAAGAAAGAAAGAAAGAAAGAAAGAAAGAAAGAAAGAAAGAAAGAAAGAAAGAGAGAGAGAGAGAAAGAGAGAGAGAGAGAAAGAGAGAAAGAAAGAGAGAAAGAAAGAGAGAAAGAAAGAGAGAAAGAAAGAGAGAAAGAAAGAAAGAAAGAAAGAAAGAAAGAAAGAAAGAAAGAAAGAAAGAAAGAAAGAAAGAAAGAAAGAAAGAAAGAAAGAAAGAAAGAAAGAAAGAAAGAAAGAAAGAAAGAAAGAAAGAAAGATCTGTAGGCAAAACCAAGGGCCTACCAAATGTCATGAGTGGTACTTGTGGTCATGGGGTCTGTACCATACTAGATCCTTCAAGTCTCCTTACACTCTCTTACACAACAACATAATTTTCTTACCACAGCACCCCACCCTCATCTCCAGAAAAGAGGGAAGCTGATCTCTGAACAGCAGGTACATGAAAGCTGGAAGTGAAAATATAAAGAAGCACATAGCAGAATTATTGTTTATTCAGGCTGTTAGAGGAACAATTGATTATTCTTTGGCCCAGAGAAGAGGCAATTTGAACAGGGTAGTAGGGAAAGTGTCTTTGATTTGCCTTGTAGTGTTTGTGCATAAACAAGGCTCCTTTTTTAATACTCCATGGCAGTCTCTGTAGGTCTTTGAGAGCTGCTCCACTGCTGTTGATAAGTAATTGCATTTTGCCTATTTCTCTTGCTGCTACATTTTATGCCATCTGGTACAGTAGAATACTATGAGGAGCCAATATGTTTTCACTGCAAATACTTACTTTATGAAATGTGTATGTAATCTGAAAAAGGGGAAGCTGATAAGGTTCATTTGAAGGTTATAATCTGATTTGACAGCAAAATCTTCCTCCACCACCTCCCAACCCCCTCAAATATCTAATTTACCTGTTTTGTCTCCTGCATCTTTCTTTGAACTGGAGAGAACAATGCAAAACTTTGGGCTAAAAGTTTCAGAACAGAAGAAAAAAAATGTTTATGACTTTAAAAACTATTTTGCAGTTCTGATCTCTGGGAAGAGTTTATCTGACTTTAGTTTTGGGCTGTGAGGGAGAATCACAAGAACAGTGCTGTCACTGGGTGGCATGTGACAGGATTTGCGAAGACCCAGTAGAAACAGCCCATCACTGTAAGTTATGTGAATGATAGTTATGTATGATAGATGAAGCAGCAGTGATGGGACATGAACTTAATTGCATTCCTCCCATGGCCTTTTTTTTTTTAGTTTTTATGTTTTTCACTGATGGACTCAGCAGTTCAGCTGGTCTCTATAGGGTAATGAGAGGTGAATAAAAAGTCTGTGAGCCAGACAGTCATCTCCCTGTTCTGCTGGGGTTCTGCCTTTTCCTTTGGGTCTGCTTCATACTGAAGAAGAAAGAAATTAAGTCAAAATGGGACTTTCTCAGGGAAAGCCCATTTATTTTTCTCCTGCTTTTTCTTAGCTTGGGATAGCCCCAGAAGTGGCCTGGATAGTGTTTCCAAAAAGGAAGTGCATGCAGGGTGAGTCACATGGTAGTACACAGACAGGCACAAATGAACCGCACTTACAATATTAAGTGGTTATAAGTAATTTCTTATTTTTATTGTTGTTGGTGCTTCTCTGGTAGCTAAGAGTAGATACCTAAAAATTAAATCTGCTGATGAGCTCCAGATAGTCACAAATACCATCTTACTTCTTTTAATTCAATATATATGTCTATAAAACTCAAATGCCAGAGTGGGATCAGGTCTCTAGATCATCTTGACTGATGTCTGTTCTGATAGCAGTTAGCTGTGCAACCCAAAGAACACACAGAAAATGTCACCAGATGATATGAAAGAATCTGAATTTCGACCCTTTTCCCCAGCCCAAGATGTCTATGCATCCTTTATCCCGAACCTTTTGTGTAAATAATTATGTTAAAATTTGGACTCTGCTCTTGGACGATGAGCCTTTTTGTGACGTTATTTTTAAAATTTTCTTGTGAAAGATGCCTGGTGAGTATCATCACATTGTTGTGAAAGGTCATGCCTCATGTGTCATGCCTCGTGTGTTATGTCTCATTTTAGTATAAATTATTTTTGAAAGCCTAAGCTTTTTTCAAAGATCAAATAATGCCAGCATCTTGATTATAATAATCAAGCATTCATCTGAAGGAAGCAAATTATGCAGGTGATTCAGAAAAGCTCTGACTCAAAACATACACTTTTCTTATGTTACACACACTAAAGGTCATTCTAAAACAAGTCTTTGACTTTTTATGGAAGAAGAGAGACTGCTAATTCTATGTATGAGATAGATTTCCATCTGTTTCCTTGTTAATTTGTGATATGTATTTGTTATGTAATACATCTGAATATTTTTATACGAATTCAGTTGTGGTCTGCTTTGTATTTGTTGGTTCACACAGATTCATATATGTAATTTTTTTTGTTTTCCTACTGTGCATGTTTGAAATATGTAAGGTGGTTCAGTGATGTTTGTTAGTGAATCATGCAGTACTGGAGAGCACAAGAGTACTCTAAGATACATAGGTTTGAATTTTGTTTGAATAGAAATTGGGGAACTGTGATAAAGAGATGCAAATTAATCTTTTCAGGTTCTTAATCATCTGCATAAGAAGTTGAAAAACATGTCAAAGAAGTCAGAAGCATCCAAGAAAAAGGTATGTTGCATTCACTACTAATGCTCATTTGTGTGTATTTTAGTTTTATGGCTAAGCTGATTTGGTACTTGTTGCTAAAGAGGTAACAGAGAGAAGAAATTAAAATTAAGTATTTAATGAAATGTTCAGTGTCCCTCTGAATTTAGCAGATCAGAATCTTTTTCTGATCCGAGTTTTCCTTCATATTGCATCAAGCCATTTCCTGATATCTACATACTTGGAACTTCAGAGCCTCTGAAATTTAGGCACAGGGAGACAACCTGTCTTTTGTGTTAAATTCTTTTTTTCTTTTTTTTCTCACTGGCATTTTCCCCTGACTTGTAAATCATGGCTTTTTTTTTTTTTTTAACTAGCTGATTTCATAATGTTTCAGTGACTAATTCCTAAGTTGTATGAGGGACCTTTAAATTGAAATTTATTGTGCTTCTGTCTTGGTTTGAAAGACAGGTACCTGCCAGCAAAAGCTGGAATCTCCCTTTGAATAGAGAATGTGAACCCCCTCCCTCAGATTATTATAATTTTGCAATTGGAGGCTCTCAGGCAAAGATTTAGGAGTGGGAATAACAGTTCTTTACTAGGAATATTAGACAAAGCAAAGACAAATACAAATGTAATAGCACTAAGAGACAAGCAAAAACAAAGAAGCAACAAAACCTCAGAAAATGCCCTGACAGAGACAGGGATGTGACCTGACACCCTGGGTATCAGGGTGGTGAAAGCAGTCCAGATGAAATCCTCCTTGAGCAGTAAATGCAGTTCTATGAAGTGAAATAGTCCTGTAGGAAAGTCCGATGGTGAAGAAAAATGTGTTCAGTCTTCCTCTGGAGAGAAATCCAGTGGAGAGAGAGAAAACAAGCAGGGTCCCCTGGTACTCCAGTCCTTTCGGAGCGGTGTCCTCGGACCAGACTGCTCTTCACTGCTGTTCCACCCGGAGAAACCTGCTGCCTCCTTTGTTTAAGTCAAGTATCCATAAAGTACCCAGCCATCAGTTACCTAGAAAACCACCAGGAAAAAATTCCACAAACACAAAAGAAACAGATCCAACCCCCAACAGCTTCCCAATAAGAGTCTAATAAGAGACCTTTAATGATTCTCCAACTCTTCTATTGATTTTCCACACAATGTTTTTTTCTCTCACATTCAAAACATAAGTTATGTACTGGATACAAATAGAATCATGAAATGTCTTTAAAGAAGAATATAAGCTTCATGATTTAGAATATTTGAAAGATGCGTTTAAACAGAGAATTTGTCAGTTAATGTGATGTGGTTGTGATTTTTGAGCAGATTTGACCACAGTGATCATTTGAGTAACTTCTCATTTTATGGATGTGGAGGAAAAACCCCTTGAGCTATAGCTCTTCATTTGATCTGATCACTATTTTCCTATGGGCATGGAGAGTGCCTCCAATGTAAATGAGATATACATGGACTCAATAGGGAGTAAGTACTCTCTGATTTATGCATTCTCTATTTTTTTTAAAAAATATTCTACTCAATAGATTTTGATTCCTAGAATTAAAAGCATTATGGCCCTGACTCAGTAAAATACTTAACATATATACTTTTGTATTTAATGTTGCCAAGGCCAAAGCTATAGTTTTCAAAGACATTTTGTACATTACCATCTCTCATCTAAATTATTCTCAAACTCGAAATATCTCTGCATTTCCTCTAACTGCTAACTCTCAAAAATTGCAGATCTGACTAGGAATTAACTTTCATAGCTTCAGGATAAAGCATTACAGATATAATCAAGACTGCTTGAATGTATCAGGGTTCAGTAGCCAAAGAGGAAAAAAATCCAAAAAGCAGTCATGAATTTTTTTTGCCTTAGAAAATGATTTTGTAAACCAAAGGCCTAACTCATGTTTTTCAAAGTGACTGTGTCTTTGTTAGGGTGTTAGTGCTTTCTCTGGTTACCACATTTTCTGCTTTTCCTTCTACTGCCTTGTGAAGAATGCATTTCAGGTACAATTTTTAGCTTTATTCAAACCTTTATGGACATTCTAGTAGCAGAATCTTAAAATAAATTTGATGCATGTGTGGAAAAAAAATAATGAAAAATAATAATTTGCCTAAATTCTATTTTTCATACATTTTGGTCACAAAGCATCAATATTAATTTCATATTCTTCAGGTGGGTTTTATTTGCTAATAAGAAGCCCTAAGCAAGCTCCCAGTAGGTAAAAAAGAGCTGCTCTTTAGTGATACCTTGCTTGCAACACAAAGTGATCATTTTGGAAAAGTAAGCTCTGAAGTTAGGCTTAGGAGGAACAATGGAATAAAGCAGATTTTGTGAGATTTCCTAATAAAAAATTGCTTTTTCTGCAGATATGAAATACCTTAAGTAAAAGTTACAAGAGGCACATTGTTACCCTCTGCTTTCAGGTGCATTGATAGCCTATTGAATGTCAGTGATTTTCCTGGTTAATTTTTTTCAGAATTTTGAACAAACTGAAGTAAAATGCCTCTTTTGATGTAATTGGGCATGTGGTACCCTGAAAATTTGTTTTTACGTGGAATATTAACCCACTGAACACATCAATCAGAGAATAAACTGCTCTTAATTTATGCGGTCTTGTTAGAACACATTCTCCTGATAAGACCTGAAAAAGAAAATATCTCTGTGACTGTTTTAGTGGCAACTGATTTAAACTCTGTAGGGCTGTGTAGAGGAATGGCTTATGAAAACAGATGATTGCTTTAGACTAAACATATTATATGGACTACAGATTTAATGTCCTTTGGTTTCTGTTATGAGATGATACTGACCAACAACAGCATCCATCTTAAGTTATTTTGGCCTGTTGCCACAGAAATCAAAATGTTTTTCCTGTAAGTTTTTCTAAGCTAACTCATGTTTTGATTAGGTAGGTCAGTCTTAATTATTACTGAGCATTAATCATTTCAAGTATAGACTGAGTTCAATAAACTAGCAAAAAATCTACATATTTTCTATGTTGCAATATTTATCACTCTCTGACCACTGGGTTAGTTTTGGATGTGAAGAAGTTATCTGAAAAATTCTGTTATAAAGTGTCAATATAGAAATTATAATGGCTCATGACATAATATACTTTGGAATTATTATTAGACTTTTATTTGGAGACTTCTTTAGTTGAAAGAGGTACTTGGTAGAGGAATAGATATTAATTTCTTAGGCCACTTCAAAGCACTAACTGCTGTTTCTGAAGTAGGTGAAAGCTAAAGAAAATATTGACAGTCAAATTCCACTGTGCCTTGACAGAACACCTGCAGCACCTGAAGGGTACCTACCAACTGATTCTGGAGCTCAGAATGAATCTAGTGAAATTGATGGTCCTCTCATAAATACTTAAATTTCCAGATGGTTTTGATAATGTGTAACCACCAGAATTTTCAAGCCCTTACCTTTCTTTTTCTTTTTTTTTCACTAGTTGTAACCCAGAATGTTGTTGTATGACTTTGTGGAAATTCTCTGTTAAAAGGAGACACTTCCAAAAAGCTTACTTCAATAAGCACTTGAGCAAGCTCTAAGCTTTTCCACCAGCTGCCTTCATGCATAACAGATCTCTCTTGAAATTTTAATCAGAAATTCTTGTCACTGTACTAAAATTCATTAGATCTGGATGAGATTTCCCAAAGATCTCTGTTGTCATTTTTTTACCACAGGCTTAGGTCCACTTCTGAAAAGGCTAAGCTTTTGTGTAGGGAGTTAGGAACATCATTCTTTACCTTTGAGCAAAATTGTGCATTTGCTGTTTACCATGATATTTTCCAATGCTGGGGTTCTCCTTGCAGTAATTCACTATACAAAATAAACCCCATATAGGTAATGGGGTGAAATCAGTAACAAATATTGCAGTGTGCTCTCTGTTCTCTCTCAGGATACTTTTTGCTGTGGTTTGTTTTTGGTTTTTTTCCTCCAAACAGTAGTTTTGAAGTAGGTTTAAAGCTGATTCTTTGAGTGCTCATCAGACATATGTGTTTTCCTTTCCTTGTCTCAGACAGCACAGACTGTGTTGGTGGTGGTAGTGGTTTTTGGCATCTCCTGGCTGCCTCATCACGTGATCCATCTCTGGGCTGAATTTGGAGTTTTCCCACTGACTCAAGCCTCCTTTCTCTTCAGGGTAACTGCACACTGCCTTGCTTACAGCAATTCTTCTGTGAACCCAATCATATATGCATTTCTATCTGAAAATTTTAGGAAGGCCTACAAACAAGTCTTCAAATGCCAGATTGGTAATGAGTCACTTCTGAATGATGCTAAGGAAAATAAAAGTCGGATAGATACACCACCCTCTACCAATTGTACCCACGTGTGAATGTTGAGAAGTCCTGTATGTTGGCTCTTCCTTTATGTAAACTAAACACCAAGAAAAAAAAGCACAATGAGCTTTATCCTGGGTTTATCTTGATAAAGCTAATTGGTATTTAATGTACTGAAGTTGCATTTGTAACCAAAGTTTGTGAAACTCATATGAAAGTAAACTGAGCTGATCCTTTGCATCTTAGATAGCTTTGTCAAATAAAGCTCTTGGACTTTCATAGATATTTGAGAAAAAAAATGTTGAGATGATATGTCTGTGTTCTTACTCAGTAAGCATACAAAGGTACAAGAAGATGTTGATGTGGTCAGGTAACTTTCTGACGTCTTACTTCATGGAAGTGAAAAATGGATAAATTTCCTGTCCTACAGATAATAAATACTGGACTACTGTGATTTCAAAGAGGAAATTTTTTGTACTCTCTTCAGATTGTTTTAACAATGCCTTTTTTTCTTTTTAAAGTAAGCTTGGGCTCTGATTTGGAGTTGGAATAAGTTGTGTACACCTTGAAGCAATTGCTTTAGAGAGGACATGCTATTTCTATCTGTGTAGCTGGTTTAAATATGTCTTACTGAGCAAGGATGGATTGGTTTTCCACTTCATATGGCTGCGTTACTGTATACGCAAAACTTCTGTGTACACTATATAGGGGTTTTTTATGGCCTGTGTGTAGTTGTACCAAAATGAGGATTTGTGTCTGAGGGAAGCTTTTCTTCATGTGCTGCATGTGCAGGTGTATGTATATTTCCTTGATTTCACAGGCTTTGAGATGGAGATACAGTTTTAAAAGTGCAGTGTATACATATGTTTTAAAATACTATGTTTCATAAAGAAGCTCTAGAGAATGCTTAAGGATTTAAAGGTAGCATTTCCTTAAAAGTTGTAGCTCCCTGTGGAGCTTGATATAGTGTAGTTTTAAACTGGAAATATAAAGAAGGCTGCATTTAAATTAATGCAAAGTGCATAAGGTAAACGGTACAATTCTGCAAATTCTTAGATAAAATTAGTCGTTTCCGCAATTTTATTACTTTACTTAAAATGTCTTTATGTGGTAAACCACTAAAGAAATAATGGAAAAACACTTTCTCCTTTAAAAACATTCCTTTAGCTGGAGTAAGACATGATTTTACCTATTTTTATTAATGACCCATAGACTCATAGAGCAAATCAATTTAAAGGAACCTCTGGACACGCTCTCAGGGCAGGGATACTCTCGGAGTTGTGTCACTTCCTTGACAATGCAAAATCTGAACAGTTCTAAGGATGGCAATTCAGCAATGTATTTGGAGCAGCCTGTGCTAGTGCCTAATCATCCTCACTAAAATATTTTTTCTTATCCACAGCTGGGATTTCCCTTGATGTGTCCTGTGACCATTGCTTTCTGCCCTTTCAATGTGTACTGAATTCTTTTCTCTGACTAATGTGTCATTTTAAGATGGCCTTTGAATTTCCCCTTAGCCTTCCCTTCTGGAATCATGTGCAGCTCTCAGCCTCTCCTCAGGTCCCTGGCTGGGTCAGTGGCCTTCCACTGCCCTTCCTCCAGCATATCCATCCCTCTCATGACCTGAAGTGTTCAAAACCGAGGAGTGTGTTCCAGATGTGGCCTCACAAGCACTGAGCAGAGAAACTGCTTCTCTTGACCCATTGGCTGGTTCTTGCTAATACAGCTCAATATTATCATAATTTATGGCTGCAAAGGTACACTGCTGATAATTTAATTATCAGTGCTAATCACTGCTCATATTTAATTTCATATTATTTATTTAATTTAATTTAATTTAATGTTATCACTGCTAATATTTAATTTCTGCTTTACAAGCCCTCGAGTCCTTTTCTGCAGATTTGCATTGAGTCCCAGTCCAAGTGTCAGGACTTGGCTTTTGGCTTTCTTGATCTTCATGCATTTGACAGCTGTTCCTTCCATGTTTCCAGCTTACCAAGGGCCCTTTGAAAGGTATGCCTGCTCTCCAGAATACCCACCACTCCCCCAGGTTTGGTATTGTGTGTAAAATTGCTGAGAGAGTCCTGAAACCTTCTCTTGGTCTTTAAAGATGCTGAGTGGTGTTGGCCAGATGCTCTTTCAGATTCCTTTTTCTCCACAGACTTGCTTTAAAAAAAAAAAAAAATAATTCAGAGTGGTGGAATGTCAACTATGGAGAGTTAGCTTACATAAAAAAAGCTATGTTTATGTGTCAGTATTGTCTGCTTGGAATCAGTAAAATAATATCAAAGACATGCTATTGCATGCATGGTGTTTGTGTCCATTCTTTCATATGAAGAGACTATTTGATGATATTTCTAGGAATAAAAAATATAAATATATACAAATATGTAATTTAAAAACCTCTCAATTGGAAAAGAAGGGTTTATCTATGCAGAAAACCATTTCCTGGGCTGGGATTGAGGTTCAGAAACAGCCTAGAAAGAAGTTCTTTTGAGTTTTGAGATACTTATCACCTCAAACACTCAAATTATTAAAACTTTATCAAACTTCAGCTGAATTTACAACATTTTAGGAAATTCCACAATTTTGAAAATCGTATTTTTATTTTTTAAAAATTGCTATTTTATGATTTTGAATAAAAATTGGAATGTAAACATATGATTGTATAACCATTATAATAACAAACTGAGTTTATTGTTTCATCTGGAGAAGAATTTTTTTCCTTAATTGTACATAATTTTAAACCTTGGTGCTTGATAGTAATGCAGCTACTGCTTGACAGTAATGGAGTCTGAAATTTTTAGGATGGGGGAGTGGGAGGGTAGGGACTTCTGTAACAACTGATTAGAAAGGCCCCACCTTGTTCCCGGTGAATATCAGTAAAACTTCCACCTGACTTTTCAGGCAAATCTTAAGAAGCAGCTGACACTCTAAGGCTCGGTTTCCTGCCTGAAACACGCCTTTGCTGGTCTGTGTCTCTGGCGTGACCTTGTCATACTCAGCTGTGACAGGGAGGTTATGAATGCAGCAGCAGTGTTAATGTGTGCTGTGAGCTGTGTCCAACCCCTGAGCAGCAAGCTGTCCTGCCACAGAAATGGCTGATTTGGGTAGGAGATCAGGGAACGGGTGCTAAGATCCCCTACAACTGAGTGTTTGCTTCCAGCTGCTGAACTTGTTGGTGGGGATTGTGGTTTCTGGTGGAAAGCAAAGCAAAAGTTTCACCTCATTGACTGGCTTAGTATGCTTTTTTACGTCTTTTTCTAACCAGAAAGTTTGATTTCAATGTACATGAAGTAAAGGCAAGAAAAAAAATATATGTTTCTCTGGCTAGGCCTGAGGAAATAATCCCACTGAATTCCATCCTGTTGTGTGAATTTGAAAATGTTATGCTGTACGAAACAAAACGAAGTAACAGGAGTGTTTACTCAGATTCCTCTCCAACTAAGACACTGCAGCAGCTTTCTAACAAAGTTTGCATTTTATACATTTTCTGCTTTGCTCCACTTTTGCCTTAAGAAGATATAGAAATCTCATTAAAAGAGGTAAAGAAATTATTCCACCAGGGTTCTTAGTGCCATGTTTGCCCTGCTTGATTGTGAGTAGTGTGTTTGAGGTATAAAACAAACGACTACAGCAGTGCTCTTCTTCCTCCTCTAATAAAATACAATTCCAAGATATGTGTGCACCCAGATGCACACTGAGCACTGCTATACATAAATCAGATTTAGGGTCCATAGTCAAAAAAGCCCCAGTTAAATGGCACTTGGCCAACATACTGTTGAGTATCTGCAAACATGCAGTAAAATGAAGGAACTTGCGTGACTTTATGCTCAGCCGTACTACTTCACAGGTAATTGTGTTTCCCACTTAACTAATTTTGAAGAAAGGAATCTTATTAGTTGCAAGTGAAGCTGAAGCACTTAATTGCTGCTTCTGAGTCATTAAACTACACTGTTCTCAGTCACAAGTATGTACTAAACATATATAGTAATGTAATCATTCATAATTGTCTGAAATTATTGTATAAAAAAATGTAGAATTTCTTCAATCTTTTCATATGTCTATGGTTGGTAACAAAATTTCATGCTGTAATAGTTTACAAAGATATGCCCAAACTGGCTGAAATTATATGTAAAAAACATTATGACTGTATAAGGAGCAAACCTAAATTTTGTAGTTGAGTGTTCCCATCTGCAGTCCTAATATTCTTTCAATATTTTGTATAATGAAATTAGTTGGATCTGTGAGTACTTAAAAAATCTTCAGAAATATTTTTTCTAAATTTAAACATTGAAAAAAAATCATGATTTTAAAACCATTTAATCTTAGTCAAGATAGGGCGTTTAAATGGCAATTTTAAAGTTATGGTCCCTTTGAGCTTTATATTGCTTTTTACTTTGTGTTCATGCACCTCTTCCTTCAAACCTCAACTTTATTATTTTCATAATTGATTAGATCTCCATTTTCAAAAAATAATGTCACTATCTCCAAGAGCTAATCATTAAGCTTTATATATTAGATGTTGCAGTGAAATAAATTTTGTTTTAAATCCCACATTGTAGGGAAGGAGAGGGATCTCTTTATAAAATAATTTTGTGAATACATTTTATACATTGTTATCTTCATGGTTGCTTCACAGTGTGATGTGACACATTGAACCTAATGATATTTGTGGTATTTTGAGAAACAAGAACAGCAGAGAAAAGAACAGCTTGTACTTTACAGAGCTTGTTGTTAGTGTTCTGTTTTTAGTACATGGGCAAATGTCAAAGACCAAAAAACTTAAAATTTGTGTTTGTTTCAATATATAGTGCATGTAAAGTAACGTGCAGTTGTTCTGAGATATATTGTATTTTGCATGAATTTTCAAGGGATAGTTCCAATAGGTGTGTACCATCTCTTCTTGGCTCTGTCATATGAGATACAAACTGCTTTCCTTACAAAATGTTTAATTTACACAATAATTAAAAACAAGAAGCATCTTCGGGAAGACTTCCAGAAAAAAGAGTGTAAACATAAAACTGGATAGAGTATGATGGCTAGATGTCACTAGGTGTTGAAAATTTAACTGATAAAACAAATAATCTGATTTCTGACTACTTTCATGCAGGAGGCATGGTCCTTCATTCAGGCTGGTAAGAAGTCTATTGAAATTTATGGAATTCATTGATATTTCTTATTCAAGTGTAGTTTAAATCTCTGTAATTTATGTGTAGTTTAAGAGACAGACAAATAGAGCCAGATTCATATATGTGAATATGAGAAAAAACTATGAGTCCTTCAATGGTGTGAAGTCCAGAACTATTTTCTAAAAGCCTGTGTCTGGCTCAATTTTGGGAGAAGAAAGCCGTCAAGTATGAGCATATTTGTGTGTATACTTGCTTTAACATTGATCAAAGGCTATTTCAATACAGTAAAAATACCTGGTTGAGCATGAAACCAAAATATAATCAGTTTTACACCTAATGAAAACCTTTTAAACAAAAAGTCAGTGCTACACCATGGATTCAAAATTATGTGCAGTTTATAATTTTTACTGTGCAGTACTCAAGAACCCTTTGTTTATGACATTTGTAGAAACATTGGTGCACTTTGGCCAGATATATTTACTGGATGAAGGCAGAGGTCTCATTTTATAGAAGTATTTCCCTAATGGCAGCCTTCTCTTGGAAAACATTGTACAATTTCTATTGCATGATCATTCCATTCCTCTGTAAACATCTAGCCACATCTATAATTTGCTGAGAAAGATTACACCTCTCTTCTAGTAATATATCATCTGAGGCACATAGATGTTTCTAGCAACACCTGCCAAAAATTTATCAATTTGTTGAAGTTTAATATTAAGATTTTGAAAGAAAATAGAAAATTATTGATAATGTCTTGTAGTTGTGACATTTACAGTAGAGGTGATGGTGTGACAGTTCCTTTACACTGAATTTCACAATTTAGATTAGCAAACAGATAGTTTTAAGAGTAAAATGAAAAGTTGTACATTTAGGAATTAAGAACATGAGGCAAAATTTAAGAATTTATTATTGTACTGGAAAATGATGAGTCTGATATTGCCAGTAAACTAAACATGACCATCAACTCTGTGTAACTGAAATGACCTGCATAGGCCCTGGAATCCTGAATTCACAGGATATTGGCACTGGAATTGAGTCACAGGAAGCACCACTGCAAGGGAGGGGCTTTCACAAAGACGTTTCCTAGAACTTCTTAAAAAACCAAAATACCCCAGCTGAACTCTGTTAGCAGTTCAGCACACTCTCCTAACGAAACACAGAGAAAATAGAAGGAAAGGCTCATTGTTCAAGATAAGGACAGGGAGAGATCACTCACCAGTTACTGTCATGGACAAAATAGATTCAGCTTGGGGAAATTAGTTTCCTTCCTTACCAATCAAATCAGAATATTTCTCCAGTGAGAAATAACTCCAAATTTCAAAAATACCCTCTCCCCACCCTTCCCTTCTTCCTGGGCTCAACTTTGCTCCTATTTTCTTTACCTCTGCACCCTGGACAGCACTGGGGCACAGGGAATGGGGGCTGCAGTCAGTTCATCACACTCTGCCACTCCTTCCTCCTCAGGGGGGAGACTCCTCACACTCTTCCCTTATTCCAGTGTGGAGTCCGTCCCACCAGTGACAGTCCTCCATGAACCTTTCCAATAAGAGTCCTTCCCACAGGCTGCAGTTCTTCACAAATTGCTCTGGTGTCAGTCACTCCCATGGGGTGCAGTCCCTCAGGAACAGGCTGCTCCAGCATGGGTGTTCCCATGGGGTCACAAGTCCTGCCAGCAAACCTGCTCCAGTGTGGGCTCCTCTCTTGACAAGGCCACAGATCCTGCTAGCAAACCTGCTCCACAATGGGCTTCCCATGGGTTTTCCGCCTCCTTCAGGCATTCACCTGCTTCAGCTTGGGGTCCTTCAGGGGCTGCAGGTGGATCTCTGCTCCACCATGGATTTCCATGGGCTGCAGAGCTTCTCCATGGTCTGCACCACAGGCTGCAGGGGAATCTCTGCACCTGCAGCACCTGCTCCCCCTTATTCTTCACTGACCTTGGTGTCCTCAGGGCTGTTTCTCTCACATATCCTCACTTCCTTCTCCCACTGCAATTTCCATGCCCCATGCCCCCTTAGCTGTGTTGTGCCAGAGGCAATACCACCCTCCCTGCTGTGCTCGGCCTTGGCCAGCGGTGGGACCGCCATGGATCTGGCTGGTGCTGGCTCTGTCACACAGCTTCTGGCACCTTCTCCCTGCAGCCACCCCTGTAGCTGGCCTGTTACCAAGGCCAAGTGACCTAAACTCAGTGCAGGGGGCTCTTGTTAAGGAGTGCCCTGGTAGCTTCACATTGCTCTGTACAGAGACAGAGAAACACCTGATGCTCTGCATCTCTGAAACTAGTGGATGAGTTCACAAGGCCACATACAGTGAAATTAGGCTGTAACAGTTGAATCTTAATTAAGAGGAAGGCTTAACATTAGGCCATGAGTACAAATAACCTTAGAATGCTTAATGAGCGAGTGTAATGTATTCATCTTGCTTCAAATCACATCTGGCTATTTCTTGAAAGATTTTATGTATTTCAGTTTCAAAATACGGACTAGGTGATAGCACTGCTGTGAGGAAGAAAATGCTTCTTATGTAACAGAGTATGTAGACCTTATGATCACAGTGGCCATTCTGGCCTTAGTCAGTTTGCACTCAAATTTCTGTAATTAACAGCATGAGAGCTATGCAGATATGAAGGACAAAAAAGCAACAAAGCGCAGCCATTATTCAGTCAATTAGTGATCATCTAAAGATGTATAAAGAATGAGTCCAGAAGTGGGCTACAGCCTGGAAAGGTCTTATGGCGATTAACAAATGTGATTGAAAACTGGCATGTGGATTGCCATTGGTAGAGGAAAAAGGCAAATGATGCTGTATTTTCTCATCTTGCTTAATTACTTTTTGCCATAATTACTCTAAAGGTAATCACTCTCCATTACTCATGCATAGCAATTTATTGTTTCCATGGGAACTATGAGCTCATGGTTGCCAGCCCATTACAAACACCTGCATTTCCCTTCATAAACTGATGTCAAGGTTTTTTTACCAACCTGCTGTGGAAATACTGGAAATCTTTGCAAGCTAAAGCCTCTGGCAGTAAAGTCTTCAATTCCCCCTTGATTACATGAAACATTATAAAAGCTAATACTTCATTGAACAGATATCATCTGATGTGGTGTTTCTGATAGAGCAGTCAACATTTTGGGCAGATTTGTTCAGATTGTGTGATAGATAAACCTGTTTAATTATGGGTGTCCTATGTGAGTTTTAGGAATAATAGTTATAAAAGTGCTCCTGTCATGAATTCTGCTCACTTGCAATAGTTGTACCACACTCTGATCCTGGCATCCTGTCCCTTCAGAGGGGTGGCCCCCTAACCTGCTGTCAGCAGCCAACCTTTGTTGAAGATGCTACATGGTCAGACCAGCACTTCACCCATTTATAGCTGCTTCCCAGCTTGTCTACATGCCATGCAAGGCTTCCAACAAAGTTGTAGGTGGGAAGGCTGATGTGAATGTGGGCCTTGCTGTTTTCAAGATTTCTGCTTTCTCCTTACTAAAATGTACACAGAGCAGTGCTATAAATGAGGAGCAGAGAGACTTGTTTGTCCTTCATAAGTAAGCCTAACTCGATCATGGACAGAAAGAAAAGCTCTTCTGTACTTTCAACCTTGAAATCTGTGATAGTGCCATATCACAGTGGCCACAGAAAACACCTTTGCTTCCTTCTCCTTATCTTCTGTCATTTGCCGCCTTAGGTGAAATTCATCTTGTTCTAGTTATACAAATAAGCTACTCCCACAGCTCCATATCTGTGAAGACAAAATGAATTGCTATGGATTTAAGGATATCCTGATTTAAGGATGGCCTGATGCACTAGTTGAAAACTGGTATCTAATTATTAACATCAGAGGAGGAGAAGGAAGAAGGAGAGGGAGTAAGTGTTAAAGACAGTCGTGTGTGTGAATGGAATTATTTATGGTCCCAACTTTTAACCTCTACCTAGGCAATGCTTAGTAGTTGGTAGGCAGTTTGTTACTATAAGGAACTCAGAATCCTCTGGACATGAGTAATTTAATTTTTTTCCATGTATTTATCTTTGCAATGCCTGTAATAAACCTTGCAGGATCATAGTTCTATTATATTGCCCCTTGTTGCTCTACAGTGTTACCCTGAGATGTGTTTTCAGATTTCCTTGCATTCATATGGATGAAGATTTAAATATTTTTTTTAACTCCTGTGATGATAAAAGGGTTTATTTTACCTCCGGTTCTGCAGACACATGGCCAAAAGACACAATTTATGTATAAACCACTACTAAATATACAGAGAAATAACCTAGTGGCAGCTGAAATCATTCTCAGGGCAAAATGAGACACAGCAAGGATGTTCAAATATGGACCTAATTTTCACTGCAGTATTACAGCTGATAATAATGTGTGAAACATGATTGCAAAGAATACTTATATTATGATCCCATGCTGGAAAAATTATTTGTGTAAAAGTAATGCAGAACTGCACCATGAATAAGGCTTAAAATCCTGTTCATAAAAAGGGCTCATGATCATTTTGCTATGGATGAAATGATAGGTGGATATTTAGGATCTTTTTAATCATAGACACCTCATTAAAATGTGGGGGTTGTGGTGTTTTGCTAATTTTGCCATATCCAGAAGCTTTCTATAATGTTAATTAAACTAGTACCTTATATTTAAATTATTTTTTCAGTAGATTTAATTTGTAAGGGCAAGAGTTTCTTCCTCTTTAAATAAGATAGCACTATTATCAATGTCTTAGTTGAGTAAAAATGGAAACAAACGGTCTTTCCTACTTCTACTCTGTATCTTGTTGTATTACCCACTCCTAAATATATTATTTAGAGACTTTTCCAACTTTTCATTGGTGAATACTCATTTTCTTGTAATTTGAAATCTCTTCCATCAGTGCAAAAGAACTTGGTAATAAAATGGCTTCTTCATGACTGGTAAAAAAAGAAATTATTATAGGAGGAAATATGTTGTGCACTTTAATTTGTTTATAAAATGTGACTTAGACCTTGTAATTGGAATCCTTTTCTTATGTATGAATGTTATTTGTTGTATTTCACTCTGTCTAACTGAAATTATTAAAACTGATCATATTATCTGCTTGGTGACTCAAATTTCTAAAAAAGTGTGTGTACTAATCAAATTAAAGTTCATGGCACTGAATACCTGTTCATGTCCTACATTTCTTACCTGTAAAAACCCCTCACTGTTACTAAAAATATACTGCTTTTAAATTACTTTTATCCTTCTGACAATTAGTGCTTGAGAGAGAAAGAAGAGGGGGAATGTTTGTAAGACTGTAATTCTAAAGCCAAGAACTGTATTACACATTATTTTAAGAGGGTAAAAAGGGTAAGTTAGGGAAGTGCAGATAAGGGTGAAACTGATATATTGCTGCTCCATTTTATGTGTAGATGATGGAGTCAAGTACATCCCTTGTGCATCCAATAGGAGAAACAATGGAAACTGTTCCTGTTGCCCGAAGTCCATTCTGTTATCATTCTCCTTGTGTTGTGACTCTCCATCTGCTCCACCTGAGCAAAAACAAAGTGACTGCTAAACTAATCCGCTGGACTTACCTGAAGGAAAGCAAAAGATAAAACCATTAATATGTCACACTAAAAGATCTTGAAAGAAATAACTGGGAGACTGGAGATGGCAGCTGCCATTGGGCATTTGGAAAGTCCTCCAGCATGCAATTTTTGGGGATGCATCACTACCTGATTTAGCAGGTCAATAAGCCTTCCCACCAACTGTAGTTACGTTATCATCTGTAATTTATTTTGCTTTTTTTTTTTAGTCTGATTTAACTTCCCAGGAAGTTAGGGAGTTTTTCTAATTATTTTGGTGGAAATCAGACCTGACATTCTCCCGCTACAAAATAGTGTTCAAATTGCTGTTTCTGCAGTCTTTCTCCATGCTACAGAACAGTGTTCTTGTGAAGACAGAAAATGAGGTATTCTCTAAGGAAGAAGAAAAATCTCCTGATAAGCCTTTAATGTCATGAAATCTAGCCTTTATATCAGGAAAACTGCAATGTCTATCAGGGTGAGAATTGACCCCATTTGCTATTTCTTAAACAATACAAAATTGAGGGCTTAAGTTTATCCCTGGAAACTCTATGGAACCCCTACTGCTGCAAAAAGAAAAATTAAAAGAAAAATCTCTTTTTTTATATGCCACTGGTTTGTGGAACAATCCAGAAATATCTAGACAATTCATAAACATTCTATATCATTGTTTAATATACACTGCATATTGAATAGTGAATTCCAAAAAAAACAGATAAAATGATTCCTCAAAAAAACCCACCCTTGAATGTTGCCATAATCCATTCAGTTAGGGAATTATAAAAAAGCCCCTTAGAGTGGCAGCCAACACATATTAATCAGACTTTTTGGTCTAGCTGCAGAAAGTAGAGGACATATGTTCTCATCTTCCTGTTTTCTGTATTTTATCTTAGTATTGCTTCAGATTTAACTTTGTATCTTCTTCTTACTTTGCTTTCCTTGTGTGAATCATAATTAATTTAAAAGATCAAAATCACAGTTCTACAGAACTAGTCATTTACAGGCCTGATATAATTATTTTGTGTTAGAAGTATACTTTTACATGTAGCATTATTAGCAATAGCCACAATTTCTTGCACCTGCCCCTAAATTCTGTTGAAGTGGTCGTGAGCTCTAGCACTGTGCAACCAAGAGAAGCTATCAGTTTACCCAAATTCAAGTGACCAGCCTAAGGCAAATAAAGTTTCCACAGAGACATCAAACAGATGTTGCCAGAACATCTCATTGTGCAAGCGTTATCATTTCATTAGGGGCTCTGAGATGCTCTGTTCCATCAAAGCAGGAGCAGGCGGGCTGGACTAGGTGTCTAAAACATGATGGAGCTCTGTGCATCTGTTTGCTGTGCTTGGTCATGCCTAACCCTCACTGTTTCTAATGAGGTTTTCCTTGGAGTTAATTGTATTACAAGGTTTTGCCTCTAAGAACTCTGTGACTGTAGCTGCAAGTCTGCTTTGGTTAAATCAATGAAAGCAGTTGCCTGCTGCATTCTGAAAGCTTATTTTGGTATAGATTTCTTTAGAGGTTTTTCTTTTGTTATTGTTTTGTATTTTAACTGTCTATTGTTTGTCAAAATCTGCTTTTATTGATGTTAAAGAGAGTATTCTTTCTAATGGTGAGTGTTCCATCCCTGGAAACATTCAAGGTTGGGCTGGGTGGGTCTTTATTACAACCTGATCAAGTTGAAGATGCTCATTGCAGGGATGTCCAACCTAGATAACCTCTAAAGCTCCCTTCCATCCCAAACCATTCTGTAATTGCTTTCAGTAGGATTAAAACCATTCTGGATTGCTTTCAGTAGGAGTAGTCACAGGAAGACAATGGTGGTGTAAGTAATGTAATGGACCAGCACCATTGGACCAGGACCTGCACGCCCTTGGATATGACATTCCCTGACATCATCCAACACTTGTGACTGAGACATGGGGCTGCTGTCCTCTAGGAGACTCATGAGGAGTGTCTCACCTTCTTCCCAGGTCCTGCACAATCTCACGTGCCTAGTGCTGGAATGGTGTCTTCTGATGCAGCAGATTTGGGGCACTTCTGTGAGTGACTGATCACAATTACCTGATGCAGACCAGTCCCATTATTTTTTACATACCTTGAAAATTTTTGCTTTGATTTTTTTCTTCTTACAAGTTTAGTTCAGTACATCCTAAACAGTGTGCCTAATACATTTTGTTAATTTTACTGGAGTGGTGCTCCTGAAATCCAAAAGCAGGTTTCCACAGTCCTTAATGCTCTCTTTACAGAGGGAAGCAACTCCCGTACACTTCTTAAATCAGGGCCATCAAACTCAAGAATGTTGGGTAAGAAATAATGGAAAGGATTAACAGTTCAACTGTTATTTTGTACATCAGCAAGTCATTTGGTATTTTCAACAAATGCAAAGTTATTTATTGGCTTGCTAGGCTAGCTGCTAACGTTTATGAGCTTAGCAACTAAGTTCCAGGGTCAGATGACTAAAAATATGTTTTGGAGGGAAATATTTTGGGGACTTTTAAAGAGAAAACACAAAATGAGATCAGGATTGATTAGGTTAGGGTAGAGAGAAGAATGTTTGAAGAATACAGTAGCTCTGTGGTGAAAATACCAGCTCAGTGTGCAAAAGATATTCATGGCTTTCTAACAATCCTGTAGGCCAAAAATTTATTTTCTGATAATAAACTTCTGTGAAACCCTCAACAGTTAAATTAAATAAACCCATTCCTTCTTGAACCTAATTGACTCATATCTTTTGCTTTCCCAAATACTGTATGTTTAATTTTAACTCACTCTTCCTTTCCTCTGCCAAATGCAGACATACAAAGACTCCTATGACCTGAATTGTAGTAGATCTAAAATCAGAGAAGACAATTAAAATGATATCCTGTTAATCATGGAAAATAAATATTAGAGCAGTCCCAAACAATACTGGGGTCAGATGTATCTCAAAATGTCTTTTTTTTTTCACTTTTTCCTTTAAACAAGACCTCTGCTGATGCCATTCCCTAGGTCACCTGCAAAGGCACCTTATTCCTCCAATGGAGGAAAGTGCTGCTCCTCCAAGGTCCTTGGATAAGTAGAAACATGACAGCAGTGTGGGAGACCCCAGGGAAACAAACCCCAGGGTGTTTGGTGTCACCTGCCAGGAACCGACCCCTCCTGTGCAGCAGCTCTGGCCATCAGCCACGGCCAGGCAGGGCTGTAGGGACAGGGCCAAGCTGAGTCTGGCTGATCCTGGCTCAGGGTCCATGGCCAGGCAGGGCTGTAGGGACAGGGCCAAGCTGAGTCTGGCTGATCCTGGCTCAGGGTCCATGGCCAGGCAGGATCAGGCTATGAGGAGGTGGAGACTGGCCCTGGGGCAGCATCCCTGGGGCAGGGGCTGACAGCCCTGGGGGGTGAGATGGGGTCTTGGGCCATGGGCAGGTGAGGGCAGGGAGTGGCAGGACTGTGGATGCTCTTGGGACCCTGAGATAAATAATCAGTTTTTTTGTTTACAAACTCATCAACACTTCAACCAGAAGATGGAGCCTGAAATTAACTTGTGCTAATGATACAGAGCTGACTGGAAAACTGGAGGAATGCCCTATAAACCCCGTGCAGTTATGACAGAACAGATAAGTCTGGTGTGTTCAGACAGATATTATTATGCATTTATTTCATGTAAAAATTCAAAATATTCATTGTTTACTAGGAGCTGAGAAATATTTTTTAGGGATTTAGATACATAAGACAAAAATATATCACAGCTGTAGCATGTAATAGACAAATAAAATACAAGGTAGTATCATACAAGGTAGTATTTTCCACCTAGCACATAAATATAAGTACACTGTAAAATTATGCCTGTTTTTACACAGTGTACCAGACTAATAATTATCCCCTAGATCAGCCTAAGGGCATGGTTCTGAAGAAAGTATTTGCCTAATCAACTTTGCAAGGTTTTTGTTTGTTTCTTAGAAGGAGCATAAGAAGCAATGAACATTAAATAAGGTGAATGTGAGAGCATTATGAATCATTCATATTTTATCAATCTGGGTGGAAAATAATAAGATTATTAATAGAGCTTATTTAGAGCTAGATTATTTAGAGCTAGAGCTCTAAAGAGCCAATAGATTGCTAAGTATCTACTTTTTCTACTCTGGTGCAGAAAATAATAAGAATTTGGGTTTCATAAGGTGTTATATTTATCTGCAATGATGGCCTACACATCATGTGAAAACACATTTACAAATGTGCTTGTTTAACAGCAGTGATTTGAGTTTCTATTGCTCTACATATATATATTTTATCTTGGGAATTTTGATTGCAATTGGAATGAGCTATTTGGAATGTTGCGTGTTATTGTAAGCAAAAACAAACATAAATGAGGCCAGCTGATGAGATAGCTGTGGATACCAATGATCAAATCTGTTGCTAGGCTCACAGTCCCAAAATCAGAAAGTCCACAGCCTCAGAGTACAAATCACTGATATGTTATGAACTCATTTTTCAGCTCTGCTTCAGAAAAAACTGACTGTTAACTTGTTGCCAGAAAGGTTTGTACTGGATAACATTCTGCAAACTGTGTAAAAGACGAACAAAAATACAAGCTGACACAAACTCCATATTGTGTACTCCCACAGATTTGCAGTAGTATATTCACGTCTAACAGGGGTCAAACTGTGCTGCTGAGTGATTGAGTGATGCCCAGAGGTAAAGGATAAGAGTCACACATCCAGGGAGTGCCTTAATAGAAAGCAAAAAACAGAAATATTGCTTCTTCAAAACAGAAAAGCTCACAGCAATAAAATTCTTTGCCAATTCTACTGATGACAATGGTAACAAAACTAATAAAGAAAACAAAGTAAAACAGCGACTAACAGTGGCTCTTATGGTTTACACACTAAAACTGTTGAAACTTTGCTGTAGTAGTTGATGGATATGGCAATTCATTAAAAAAATCTGAATTATGTGAGAATTAAATCTTCCATAAATTGCATAAGTAATGCCTGATGATGACCTAAGCTTGTGTTATTTTATATGTAATTAATGTCAATGCTAATCCTAGTGACTTCAAATGCTGTGTGGGCAACCTATGAAGGGACAAAATGTTGCATCCTCAATTAAATAAGTGGCTTGCATACCGTGCTTTTTTTGCATTGCCTGTTTGCACATCTCTCTCCAGGATTACAGATACTACCTTGCAACATGACAGTTAACATGTAGGAAAAGAAAAAAAGCACCATTACAGATCCAATTTTAAAAATAAATAACAGAAAATTCCAGCTGGATATGTCAAGTTCTTTAATCAACTTGGTGAAAAAACATGAGAATTTGGTACATTCCCAAGCTGTTGATATTGAAGTTTTGGTATTTGCAACTTTTTTGTTTTGACAGAGCTCCTTGTTTTCTTACTTTCCTTGCCAGGACGCTATTACAACCAAAGATTCTTCATTATTCTATTGTGTGAGAATGACAGGTTCTTGAAAGGAAATGAGCAGCTTTGTTTACTACTAAACCGTTAATATCAATTTACAGTTATTTATAGGAATAAGGAAGGTACCAGCTTTTTAATAATGACTAAAATTGTGCATTTGTTATTAGATACAGCATCATTAGATAATCTGGTTTTGATTGAATAGAATATTAGTTATTGCACACAGTTTAAAAAGCTAATGCTAATTATTTTGAGCTCAGAGGCGAACTATCATTTTCTTTTGATGGATCTCCCTAATTACACCACTCATAAAATTTCATCTGCCTCAGCTACAGGTTTCCCACAGAAAGGGCAGGAACTTTTTACAGGCACATATACATTTCACTTTAGTATTTGCTGTCCAGGTTCTCTTCCAGCCAAAACTGTAATGGGAGTTTCATGGCCACCTTAAACCAGCATATCCTTAATCAGGTTCTCTGTGAGCTTCAGGACATAGCTCCCCGAATGCAACTTGTGCCAGCAGAAATATGGGGAGATAGAGGCAGAGGGTGAGCACTTGCAGGCAGAAGATAGCCTGGGTTTTTTGACAGCTGTACCTGCTTTTTGTCATTGTAAAGCAGTTGTGAAATACAGCTTGTCATTAGATTTCAGAGATATTTTAGAAGTGTCCACTAGCAAAGGCAATAATGATTAAGTCTCCCTAGCTCATGATGATTTTTTCTTACATTCCTTGTTTGCATTAGATAGAAAATATGTTTATCCCTTATTTAACCCAAGAGACTGCTTTGCTTATATCCTCAGACCTTAAAATTCTAAATGAAAATTGCCTATCTCAGTCTCATTCCACTGCAGCACCAATCAGTTCTATGCAATCTCATTACTCTCTCCTCTGTGCCACAGAAAGAGCAATTTCCATCCATTTCCAATCCATTTCCCTATTGACATTTCTCTTTATTCAGACCAAGTGTTCCTTAGCCTTCAGCAAGAGCATTTCTGGCCTTTTTTTGCATTTATATATCTCTGCAAAAGGATGAAAGAGTCTAATCAAACTTTTCTTCTTACCTGGGGCCAAGCTGTCAATAAAGCAATGAGCTCAATGCAGAAAACTCTAAATTATGTGAGAATTAAATCTTCCATAAATTGCATAAGTAATGCCTGATGATGACCTAAGCTTGTGTTATTTTATGTGTAATTAATGTCAATGTTAATCCTAGTGACATCAAATGCTGGGTTGGTCAAGTTTCTCTGACAGACCGTACTCACACCTTGCTCCTGGATCAGATGGGAAGAAAGTGCTGGCATCATGTGGACTGCAAATGCAATAACCAGTGTGCTGCTTTTGTGGATATTTGAAGCTAATCACAGCTGATGGAAAGTGCTTCACGCACTTTTTTGTATTTTCTGACAGGCATGTAGTATTTTTCCATTATTTCATATTCTGTTGGAAAAGGCCTTGATTCTTCTCTTCTTTCTGCCTGCTTTTTATTTGACCTTAGAAAAAACAAAGTAGCCTAGCTACTGAGTTATTTGGGTAGTGGAAGTGCTAATTTTGACAAATCTGGGACGGCCTGTGGTACAGAATGTTTTTAATATTATCTTCAAGGGGGCAAGTCTGAAACATGAAAACACACTGAAAATGTGGGCAGGTGTAAAGATGGATTACACTTAGGGGCTGGACTTGTTGCAGAGACTTGCCAGGGAGAGCTGGTTGGTGTATGGTGAGAATGCAATTTACTGGCTGCCATGTCTTGTCCTAGAGTGCACCATGAGTGTTCAAACATCTTTCCACTTACCATGGAAAATTAGCTAAAATAATTTTATGTTACTCCCAAATCCTGTTCAGCTCCTGTCACAATCCAGTAAAACCAAACAAAAGAGTAGGTACAATTCATGTACTAAGTAGTCTCCTAACTTCAGACACCTTCTAGAGCATATTACAAAACTTGGCACTCAAATATGACTTTACTTGGCCGTATTTCCAAAGACACACTGCTGGGCCATTTCACTGCTCCACCTCTTGCCAGTCAGTCTTAATTTTGAGCAATATACATACAATGAAATAAAGAAAATATATGTGTTTACACTGGAATTTAACTGATTTTAGAGCTTATTGAAAGTTAAAATAGAAATGATGATTTATTGAGCGGTTTGCAGTTAAGTTAAAATAAGCTAAGATTCTTGGCAATTTTAAAGGCATTTCTTTGTCCTAGAGATTAACACTAAAGTTCTGAAGAAAGCCTAACCTCTGAACTAGAGCTTATCTCTGTTTAGACTGCTGAAAGAAAATTGTAATAAAATTTTACAGTATTTTTGAGTAGCAACTAGGACTAGATTTAAAAATCCTAAGCTTGTATTAATTGCATCTAGTTAAATAAATCAGTTTATATTAAAATACATACTACTGATAGTTAATATTTTTCTTGATGTGTTATATATTAGGTTATATTACTAATGACAGACTTTAAATGATTAATATGAACTTAATGTGACTTCCAGTTTCTATACACATTCAACATTTTATAAATTATGAATGGTATCAACTCTGTGAAGAAAATGTTTTAATATGTCACTTATTTAAATTTGCATTATGAATTCATGCCTTTATATAATTAGTTAATATTTTACTAGAAGTTTAGCAGGATCCTTATGTTCTTCAAAGCATAATTTTATATAACCCTATGATATTCAACAGGGCCGAGTGCAGGGTCCTGCCTCTGTTTAAGGCCACATTGAATGGGACTTCAAGAAACCTGGGCTTGGTGTCTCTGATCACGGCAGGAAGGTTGGACTACATGATATTCAGATGTCCTTTCCAACCTGGGCCCTTCTCTGAAGCTATATAATTCAAAGTTGTAGGGCTTTCTTAAGGGAGCTTCATGGAGAAATTTCAGATCACGAAAGAATATTTGTGGGTTTTGCTGTTTATAGATTTAAATAACCATCTGAATTTATCTGCCTTTTCATGCATATTTTGTGTATTTTATTAGTTTCTATCCTCTGGTGCCAGAAGCTAAGATATTATCATACCACTGCTGGATTCTGAGGTTGCCGTGGTTTTCTGATTTTCAGAGAGGAAATGGGTTAATATCATCACACTGATATAGGCGGCTTGAGTCTGCCTATTTCTACTAGAAAAGGAGACATGCAGTGCCTTTTTGCTTGCTTATAGACTGCAGGCTTTTAGCTTGAAATCTTTTTCCACAGTTCAGATTTTTCACTCTGGCAGGCAGTCAGTCACTCACTCACTCAGGGACTCTGTTCTCTTCCCCAGGTCACTCTCACACTCTTTTTGTTTGCCTAATCTGAAAGGGGTTTTTTTCTCATGCACTGGAATATTTACATCTGAAATACTTTCTTGTGACTGACACTGTGTTTGGGTAGTTGGGTTCTTTACAATCTCATGTTTAACTTGATTATATCACACTGCAATCATCTTGGAGCATATAAGAGATGTACTAAATGGAAAGAAATATGTACATTCTTAGTGTATTTTAAACATATAGATTATGTCCTTTTTAATCCGTCTCTTTATTTCAGCACACTGAAGGCATATTAGAGATTATTAAGCATTCAGGGATGGCTGAAGTGCCATAGTAATTGCAGAAGTGGTGCAAGAAGCAAAGGGATACTCAAAGCAGTTAACAAACACTCATGGCAAGTATCTTGTAATGATCAGGCTCTGCCTTTATCGGAGTTTCAGAAACAACTGGGGATAAATAAATCACATAAATGTATTCAGGAGCACAAATCTAGAGTAAGTGTCAAAGAAATTGTAAACTGCAGAATCTTCAAAATTAAGAACTAATACAAAAAAGCATGTGTCAGATGCTTGGAGGACCAGTTGATTGCTTTTCAGATATAGATCTGGGGGAAGGAAAATGGATCTTTAAATGTCATTTGGAGAAGAGCAGAATGGGAAGGAAAAACTAAGAAAAGACATCCATGAAGCAGAAGAGCCTTTAGTGTATTTTGAGATCTTGACAGATGTACTTATGATTAAGCTTGGCTGTGAAAAATATAGATGTCATTGCTGTTTTACTAGTAAGGGACAATAAAATGTCAGCAACTCACAAGTGAGAGGAATAGTGTATTTGTCTTT
>WBNO01019105.1:729-18102 GCA_013400575.1 Peucedramus taeniatus | reverse complement strand
TGCTGATACAGCACATACAGCATATATATATGATACAGCACTCAGAAACATATAATCTTTAAGTTTTATGTAGTAATGCAAACATCCACCATGACAACTAGAAATTAGTAACATATTAAAACACATCTAAGATCTGTATTGTCAAGAGATTTCATTTTACTGAGAGCTGCCATGAGTTAATCCACATAGCATTTCTTTCTTTATAATCATTTTACTACGTCTATGCAGTCCTTTATTTGTTGTACAAATAGGAAGAAGCTTGAAATCAATTTTCTGGGTCTGAGGTTGCTTTTTGTTTTCTTTTTTTTGTCCACACTGTTTATTTTACTAATTGTTTTTGCATAGGTGTTATTAGGCAGATTTCTTGAAGAGCAGAGAACAGACAGAAAGTAAGGTTCAGAAAAGAAATATTTCAACTGTATAAAATATTACAACTGTTTTGAAACCTGCTTTAATCAGCACTCATTTGAAGGATTGTAATGGAACTGATCTTTGGGGGACAGTATTTTTCTGGTGCCATTTACCTTCAAAGTTAGCCAGTTTCAAAAGTAAAAAAAATAAAAGCAAGTGTCTGCAGAGACCCATCTTTTCTGAGGCCCAGATAAATTCTGGAAATTTTATGTGGTGATGCCCCTGTCTACCATATTCCTGTGTAGTCAGTTCACCAAAATTTATCTTCCACAGAACTTCACATCACTTCACAGTTCTAATTGTTCCTATTCTCATTGTCAAAACAGTAATTTTGTGGACCTAGAGAAAGAAATGGAGAAAGGAGCCCAGTTGCTATTCCTAGCTCTTTCACAGAATCACTGATATTTCACACAGATATTTTTATATCTCAGATAAGAGACGGCTGTATGAAACAGACGTTGTTCCATGTATGTGCCATCTTTGTCATCAGTTTGATGGGAAACCTTTTGAGTTCACATTTGATAGCTGTTAAAAAAAAAAATCAAGTTTTTGTGAGCTTTGAGATTTTCTAACAAAAGCCAGTAAACAAGAGCAAAATATTAGCACTCCTCCTAGTACTAGGAAATGGCTGCTTTTCTCACAGGAGCTGTAGAGCAGATATGCATTCAAAACCAGCCAGCTTCTGGCTTACTCTGCTTTTATTTTGTCCACACTGTTTATCTGATAAGGGGAGGGTGGGAGGAAGCTCGGATGGCAAGTTTGGGGATTTTTTGTTTAGTTGCCTTTTATTTAACATTAAAAACCAGAAACCTCCATTACTATTCTAAAGAAATATTTGAAGCACGATTACTGCACTATCACAATACCTCTATTTCTGATCCATACAGTATAATCTGTCACTTTACTGAAAACATTTGGACATTACCATCAACAGCGATAGTGAAATGGTCTGTTTTCCTGACAAGTCAATGAATCAAAATTCTCTAAGCTGCCACACTTTACTCTCAGAATTTAAGCTTGCAGTCATTTTTTCCTTAAATATGAAGACAACCAGAAAACTCTTAACATGTGCAAATTCATGACATAAGGAAAAATCCGAAAGAGATGAAAGTAATGTACTGCTACTGGTTAACACTATTATATCACACCAAATAGAGAACTGCTCAACTTCCTCCTAGGTTTTTTTTGGGGGGATTATGAGGACCTGGTAGACGGGACCAAATGTTGGATTTTACCCATGCAGACCTGTAGATCAAAGGAAAACTGAAATCTTAAGAGGTATTTCAGCAGAACACAGACAAAAAATTACTTCAGTATACCAAGATGTATTCCAAGTCTATAGATTGATATTTCCTTACTGCAAAAAGTCAGATCCCCTTAGCTCACAACAGCCCTGGTGATAGGTATGAAGACATGAAGAGGTTGCTACTCATTACACAAAATGTGCATACACTGCACACAATGAAGTCCTATTACAGTACCTACATTCTGATCAGAGTTCTGAATTAATTTAGTTTTCAGTTAAGGCTATTACCTAACATTTCAAAAACTAGTTGAAATTCTGACATGGATCCCTACAAGCATGACCACTATGCCTCTGAAGTCAAAAAAACCTAGGGAGAAAACAGCTCAAGAGGACTGTAAAAATCCACAGGATCCCAATTTGGATCTATAAATTCAGTGTCTTCTACAGCTTGTCAGTGTTTAAAATTTGGAATTCATGATTGCCATACACTTCTTTGTTAATCTCCTGTACTTTCCTATGCATATTTTAAGAAAAAAGAAAGAGTATCATTTGTTAGCAATGTTTTTACATTAATAAAGCACAAAGCTCTAATGAAATTATTCTATCGAATAAACTAGTAAAGAATTGACATATAAGTAGTATGTATTGCAGTTTCAGGAACAAAAAAAATCTTTTTGTGATTCATATTTAATTTTTTTTACTCCAAGTATAAGATTCAGTTTTTAGCAGATATTTTATGAGCAATGATTACCTAAAATAAAAAATAAAAAATATATTATGCTAATGGTAGGTATCTAATGAAAGATTTTTCAGTCAAACTTTGATGGACATAAATACACTATGGTCTTAATTACTGAGTTATATATTCATTGTTGCACCATTTATGAAAAGACGTTAAAAATGTTAAATATCTTGTAATAGTACCAAAAATGCTTAAAATACAAAAAAGAAATTTTATTTGCAGAAAGTAGTAACTAGTTCATATATGTTATTGAATTAGCTCAGCATTTTTTTTAACTTTCTGAAATAATACATGGATTTTTTTGTACAAAGCTATTTTTAGTAACATTTTTATAACAAATTATTTAGGATTCATTCATTTTGTCACTGGAAACAAAATTTCTTGATGGTTTTAAAAGGATTGGATCCATAGTGTCTGTTAGGTCATATTTTCAAGAGGAAATATGGGAGAAATAAGAACTTCAATTTTGTTTCTCAGCAATCTAGAACTTCAAGAGTGAAATTTTGCCATTAGTTCCCAACAGTTTTGCCACATTCTTGGTCAAATTCATGCTGAAATGTGCCTCAGAGCCTGAAGGACTGCTGAACACTTGACATTCTGAGACATCAGGCATAGGTGCAGTATTTTCCTGAAAAGAAATGCAAATCTTGCAAGTATGTGTGATAAAAGTAAGTCTCACATGGTATATACATTTAAAAAACCAAAGTATAGCATTATACAAATCAGAAACCCTAGATAAATAAATATTATACATTAGTTCTTGATTGCTTGCTGATGTGGTCTGATGGTGATGTTCATTGTGGGACTCTCACTAGATAGCTAACACTGCATATCTAAGAAACAGAATGATATCAGTATATATCTGTTTTTTGGATTCACCAATGTAGAACCTTCTAAGCAGAGTACTTGCCACCTGTGGTTTACTAGTCTGTCCCAGCATAGTCATCACTATCTACTCTTAACTTTTATTCAGCATTTACCTTCAGATAAAATTGCTCTACATCAGCAGAGTAGCTACTGAGCTGCATGACATCATTTCACCTTTTCTAATTTTTTAAATAATGCTTTACATAGAGAAAACAGTGGCACAAAATTCTGTATACACTAAGAAACATCATTACCTAACCTCTGGCTAAGCCATGAGATTACATATCAAACTCAGGTGTTCATCACCTCTCACAATGCAATCCAGGACTGATACCTCTTTTACTTGAGGTGGCACCTAAAGGAAGTTATCAATATATAGAAACATTTAATATTGTATCAACAACTGGATGCTTGAATTGGTTTATTTTTCCCATTTAAATTAAATGTGTTGTTTCAACCTCCATTATTTCTATCTCATCTTTTTTTATATTCAATAGTTAAGCAACATTCCAGAAAAACAAAATTTTTGATTTGACACATTCATAACTACTGGAGGAGCAGTATATCAGATATGTTATAGCTTAAACTAATTCAAGGTGCTTAAAATACCCCAAACAACATTACAATTCTAAATCAAGAGTAGAAAGTGAGGTAATAGTGCTTATTGGGATGAATAATTCCCAAATTCTCTAAACATTATGAGTCTGAAGATCTGCGTAATTTTGCAGATGCAGAATGATTAGCCATTTCATTACAAGAAATTTAAAAATATTTAGGTGGCATGATCTTTTATAAGGTTGAGATTCTGGTTCTGTAGAGATATTTACTCATCCTTAAGTAACCCAAAGCTGAGCATGACTTTTAAACATCCTCAACTCATAGCTGAGTCAAGCAAATTACTGTTCTCTAGCCAGAAGTTCAGTATTAGCCTGAATAATAGTGTCTTAGGGATAATTCAGCAAATGTTATACCAAGTGTCTTAACATTTTAGAGTAAGAAGATCTCAACAGTCTGTGGAAGAGTTGACATACCTGAGGGACAGGATGCCATTTAGAGGCACCTGGAAAAGCTTTAGAAGTAAACCCATGGGAATCTTATGAAGTTCAACAAGACCAAGTGCAAGGTGCTGCCCCTGGCTTGGGGCAAGCCCCAATACCAACACAGGCTGGGGATGAACAGATCAGAGCAGCCCTGGAGAGAAGGAATTGGGGTGCTGGTAGGTGAGAGGCTGGACATGACCAAGCCATGAGCATTCACAGCCCAGAAAGTCAAACATGTCCTGGCCTGCACTTAAAGCAGCACTGGTGAGACCCCACCTGCAGTGCTGCATCCAGTTTTGGGGTTCCCAGCACAGACAGGACATGGATGTGTTGAAGAGGGTGCAGACAAGGGCCAAAACAACAATCAGAGGAATGAAGCACCTCTTATGAGGAATGATTATGAGGGTTGGGGTTGTTCAGACTGGGGAAGAGAAGGCACCAGTGGGACCTTGTTATGACATTTCAATATTTATATAGGGTGTTTATAAGAAAAGGAGTAAGAGTTTTGGACTAAAAGAGGGTAGATTCAGACTAGATGTAAAGAAAAAATTTTTTATGATGACAGTGAAATATTGGACCAGGTTGCTCAAAGAGGTGGCAGATGTGACACCCCTGCAAACACTCAAGGTCAGGTTGGTCAGACTCTGAGCAACCTGATCTAGCTGAATATATCCCTGATAATTTCAGGGCTGTTGTATAGCTAATTAAAGGTCCCTTCCAACCCAAAACACTGTAAGATTCTCTAATTCTTTACCATAAATAAAACAATTAAATTATGCAGTATTTAAGTATTTATGTAATAAAGTATTAATAAGTATTATGTAATAAATTATTACACTAGCAGTGAAAGGAGACAGGGGAGAGAATAACAGACAGTTTATTGTTAAGTAATATTCAAGTTATTCTACTGACAAACTATGACTAATTATTAGCAGGTATTGGCATTATAATAATCAGTTCATAATGGAAGCTATTTCCATCCATCCAGAGAGATGATACTACCAGTTAAATATCTTATCTAATTAATGAAATTAAGACTTGGTAACAAATATGTTTAAACAGAGAATTTTGTCTTCTCTCTTGCCAAAACCTGCTCCAGAGAAGATTTTTCAGGGAAATTCTGCATAGTTTGCTCATAGAGGACAATATCTCCTCCAAGAGTGCAGAACAAGCACCAGGTGCTGCTATATCTTCAGCTATGTACATTTCCTTACCTTCTCTCATCAGAGAAGCTGCAGCAAATAGTAAATATGGAAACAGCAATCTTCACCAGACTGCATCTGAGGTTAAAAAAGCCCTAGGTTGTTTTAAAAAAAATCCATACAATATCCAGGTAAAAGTCTGTGAAGCAGAGGAAGGATGACACATATTTCTCGCATCTCCTATCTTAACTTATTTACCTACGGAAATAATTATTTGTTAGGAGACAAATATCTACTATGGCGTATTGGGTTTGCATGGCCTAGGTTTGGTAGCAGGGGGACCTTCTGAGGTACCTAACTACAGGGGTACCTTCTGAGAGAAGTTGCCAGAAGTTTCCTCTACATCCAGCAGAGCCAATCCCTGGTGGTTCCAAAGACAGATGTACCACAGTCACAGCTGGGACAATTACAAATGGTGGCAATGCCTCTGTGACAGCAGATTTTAGAACAAAGAAAATAAATTAGTTATTGCAGTTTTTACTGCAGCCAGAGAAGAGTGGAGTGAAAAAATACAAGAGGAGCAACTCTGCAGACACCAAGGTCAGTGGAGAAGGAAGGACAGGAGGTGCTCCAAGCACCAAGGCCCTCATTCCCCTGCAGGCTGTGGCGCAGCCCATGGTGAAGCAGCTGAGCTCCTACAGCCCATGCAGGGTCACAGGGATGCAGAGATCCACCCACAGCCCGTGGAGGAGCCTCACCCCAGAGCAGGTGTGTGCCTGAGAGGAGTCTGTGGCCCTGTGGGAGGCCTGTGGAGAGAGGGCCCCTGCTCCCAGGCTGGAGCAGCCTGTCCTTGGAGGACAGCACCCCATGGAAGAGTGATCCACGCTGCAGCAGTTTGTGGAGGACTGTTGCCCAAGGGATGAACTCACATTGGAGAAGTTAATGAAGATCTGTCTCCTGTGGGAGGGACCTCATGGTCTCACAGCATAAGGACTCCTCTCCCTCAGCAGTGGCATTAACAGCACATGATGAACTGACCATAACCCCCATTTCTTGTTTTGCTGCACTGTTGGTGGGAAGAGGCAAGGCTGGGAAGAAGGTTTGGGGGAAGGTGTTTTTAAGAGTTTACCTTACTTCTCATTATCCTGATCTGATTTTGTTAGTAATAAATTCAATTCATATCTCTAATTTCAAGCCTGATTTTCCGGTGATGGTATTCGATGAGTGATCCCTCCTGGTCCTTATTTCAACCCGTGAACCTTTGTTATAATTTCTCTTCCCTGTCTGGATGTGGAAGGAAGAAATAGAGCCAATTCGGTGGGTGTCTGGCTTTCGGCCAGGGTCAACCCACTACATATGGAACAACTCCCTCACAATTGTGGTGAAACACATAATTAATACACTGGGGAAACTGATATACCTTTCTTTGTGAAAGCAGAAATTCTACACAGAAGGTTTCTAAAATTAATGTTCCTCCCTCTGAAGGAAGCTGATTTATATAGATTATTTCTGATAATAAAGATTATACCTTTGCCAGCAAATTTAAATCAGAAAAAAAAATCTATTTTGGGTGAACTGCCCCTAGCACATGTGCATGACATTCTTCTTGTCAGAACAAACACAAGCAAGACTTCCATCACATCTGGCAAGAGTCATCATTCAGTATGTTTCTCTCATTACCATTACCAGCTTTCTTTCTCTGGGGAGAAGTACAGCTCCTCAGTTAGCCTGTCACACCTGGGCTTGCACAGAATCTGGACAACCAGTGCAGAATATTCTGCGTAAATGAGATACTGGTTTCTAAATAGGCCTCTTCCCTGGTGCCTTAATACTCTAAATAGATATGGACTTTAATGTGCAGCATAAAAGAAAATTCAGACTTAGTTAGTCTTTAGAGGCTGCTAACTAATGTCTTTCTTCTGTGAACTATACAAAAGAGATTTGGGAGACTTCTTTTTTGCGCATGTTTTTAAATGACAAAATGTATAGAACCAAAAAACCAATGACGTAGGTCTCTACATAGAGAAAAAAAATAAATCTGTTCAAAAAATTAAATTTAAAGATTGAAAAATAAAACCTTAAAAGTTAACCACAGGAGACCCCATCAAACACCAGAATTATCAAGAATATTAATTCTTTTAAGCCTACACAAGTTTAGTAATGAGCTTTCTATTTTTAGTCCTTCAAAGAAATGCAAAGTTTTAAGCCACCAGTAATAACTTGCTTAGGTTTGTTAGATTGGGTTTTTTATTTGTTTTGGTTGTTGTTGTTTGATTTTGTTTTCCATCTCTTTTTTTTTTTTCTTAATTTGCAATATTTCTGTTAAAAAACCCCCAAAAATAAATGAATTTATGTAAAATCAAATTAGACTTTGAAAAGCAAAGCAATGTATTTGCATTTGATCAGAAATCAAAGTTCCAGAAAGAAAAGTGTTTCAGTTGCAATATTTAGTCTCTATACATTTACTATATAAAGATATGTTTTCCAAATATATTATGACACACACTTTATTATCTAAACACTATATCCACACACTTCTTTTATGTGAACATAATGTGTATGTAGAGGAATATGTAAATTTTCTCCCAGACAATATAGCTAGTAAGGCCAGAGAAGGTGAGAAAATGTTAAGCAACTAGCCCGTGAATGATTCTTATTCTAGGCTTTCAAGGATCTTTCTAAAACAGAATTATCTCATTTATGCGTACAACTAATGAATTATTAATCCATTTTTAATTTTAAAAAATGTAATTATGTCTTACTTAGAATTTAATGCATGTGTTCTTATAACAGAGAAGACCACTATTGTCATTTAACCTTGACTCTGATTGCTATACAGTCCTCTAACTACAGATTCTGTATAAACAAATTTTTGCATGAAATAGAAAACAGTTCAGAATGTTTTTTTTACTTTGAAACAGCAAGCCTGAAGAACAGAATTCATGAATTTATTTTTTTTAATAAGCTTTAAATCTCTAATTGTCATGTCAGTTTGTGTTTGCTGTATCTGTCTGCCAGCAAGAGACAGTGACCACTTACAGTGATTACAAAGTACACCAAATGTAGTATATATGTCACTTCTCCACAAGAGCTTGTTGGCAGCTTTGATCGACTTCTTTTTGATTACACCACAATCACCTCATTCCACTTTAGCTACTCTCACTCTTGCTCTCTCTCCAGGGGTTCAGATGTCATTGCTGTATACCTTAGCAGATGAATCAGTTTTCCTTTTGTTAAATCCTCTTCCTGGGAAGATGAATCTACTCATTGATTTTGACCAAAGACGGGGTTTTAAAAAGGGTAGAAGAGACTTCTGACCTTTCAAATGATCAGATTAAGGTGGTTATTTTCACATTATTAAGTAATCAGGGAAGAAATACATTAAGCAAGAGTTTAGTTCACAGGCTGTTTTGCTGGCTTCTAAAAACTGTTGTGCACTGACAGCTAACCTAGATTCCATTTCTTCCTTTTCCTCTGAACCACAAGGGAAGCTAAAATGCATTTTCACATTGCATTTTGCCTAAAGGCTCTCAGTAAAATTTAATTTTCTTACTGCATTGATTTTTCCATTATAAGTTGTAGGAGTCTAATGATATCTCATAAGAATTTTTACTGTTGAGAAAAAGGGATGTGAATGATTTAGCAATAGTAACTTCAAGTGATAGAGGACTTATTCCTAAAAGCCTTCATTCTGTCTATTTGATAGGCAGATTTTGAAAAATCTATGTCAACTCAGTATCCATTGGATGGCCTGAAGTTAATTTTTTTAAACAGTTTCATGAGGACAATATGTGATCCAGTTTCATCAATATTTCTGAAAACCAAAATTAAGCTTTCTAAGTTTGGAGCTGAAAATAGTGCTTAAAAATTAACAGGCAACAAGGAAAGAATGCAATTGAGAGACCCAAAAAAGCAAAACCATTTCTGTCTTGCAGGCTACATTACACTCACTGAAGACTGACATCCTTATTATCCCAAATACTTCAAGTTTGTCATTTTCTTTCTGTTATGCTGGACAAAGAATATCCTACATCAAAAACATATGACAAGAGTCCTGGAAAAAGAAAACTCGCAGGCTGACTCTTTCATTCAAAACAATTGTAATATCACCAAAACTGCAGAAAATATGTCTGAAAACAACTGGTGTGACAGACTATGACACAAACTGAGTGTCAGAGCAAGTAAAGCAGAGGTTTGCAAGTTCTTGTGTTTCACACATGAGATTGCCTTACTTATTTCACTTTGTCATGTATTTGGTAGATAGAGATGGAAAAAATGTACAATATTTTACCAAATTAAACAACGTAAAGCCTTCTGTCTGTTTTTTTTAGTAAACAATAGTCTGATAGGTATCTTCCTCCATATTTTCTAAAGATTTGCAGAAAGCTGGAAGAGTGGCCAGTTTCTTGTTTTCTGTGGTTTTCTTTCACAGTTAGTGTTCATAAAAATAATAAAATGGGCCTTAGTAGAGATGCTGGAAGCAAATTAAGGAACATCTCACATCTAATCAAGTCACAAGGGGCATATTTTCCTTTTTTGAAACCTGGAAAATAAATTAAACTGAAAAACAGACCTCTCAGAAAACCAGGTCTGAAGTAGCCGCACTGTAATTCACACAAAACACCTACACAACTTTTCATACTTAGTCAGTTGCAGGACTTTTTTTGGTTTTGTCATTATTGTGGCTGTATGCTTACTTTATTTGGAAGAGGTGTCTTGCTTGTTGTTTGGGGTTTGGGGGGTTTTGTTTGCTTGTTGGGAGGGGGGTGGTGTTTGTGTTTCTCCATGTTTTTTTGTTATAAAGCAAGTATTTTCATTACACAGTCACAATTTTCGGAGAAAATATATATTTTTATGCTAAATGCTTGTCCAGCACATTAGACATCTAGACTAAAAATTCTGTTAAGTGCACTAAAACACTAACTTGTCTAAAAATTAAACTTCTGTTTGTGGAGGTTGGTGCTTGGGATTACCCACTCTTATCTGTCATAAAATCAAATTAATGTAAATACCAGAAAAGGAGTTTCACATAGGATTTTAAACCATACTATTATAACTAAAAGATTTGAAACACAAGCAGTTGTAATAAAGTCATGCAATGAATGAAATTTTGTAATTAGACAAAACTATCCTATGTTAAGAATGGGCTTAATAGATTTTTGTATAGTTCACTGGACCTACAAGTCCTGTTTGGACAAGAGCTAGACATGACCATGACTCTGTTATGGAAATGATGCATCAAAATTAGGTTCTTTATGGCTCAAATACTATGTAAATATGTGTGATACAATAATTTAGATGACAGATTTTGCATGCCTCCATGGTCTGTAGATTTCTTTTTTAGCCAGCTATCTCTGCTGTGCAGTAAAATTGTACATCAATACACCTACTCTATCAGAGAAGCTGAGGCTGACATTCCAGACTCTTATTTTTAAAACTGCCAGAGCTTTAGCCTCTCTCTAAATAATGGGCATGTCAATACATTAAAGGGGGAAATTCACCCCTTCTTGGCTGGTATCACTTCAAAGTGTAAAATCAACTCTGTATATTTTAAAACGAAACACAACACTTCAAATTTAGCCCATATTTAATAGTTTTCTTCTTCTGCCTTTCCTGGGATTTAGAGTCGTTCTGTTGTTGATACAGAACAGACTTCATACTAACAATAGATGTCTTTAGAGAGTGGGGAGAGTCGCACTTCTCCCTCCCATTTCAATCTAGCTTCTAGGACAAAAACAAATCAGCATGTTAGCTCCTAACACAAGGAAGAATCCCTGTCAACACAGTCTCACCACAAGCAACAGCACTAAACACCAGCAGCTGCAACAAAACATTCCTACCTCCTCAACTGTCTCAATAATACCCAGAAGATTATTCCTTCTAAAATGAGAGATTATCTCACACAGTTCAGGACACCCACACTGTCTGAAATCAAAGGCCAGATTGGGACAGTCAGAGTCATACCACTCAATACTCAGTATGTCTTATTCTCTCCAAAATTATCAACAAATATAGGCTGGAGGTCCTAAACTTTTTCCGTAGTGCTGGCAACGAGGAACATCTGGGAAAGGAATGTCTGAGATTTGAGGTTGTTTAAACATAAACATCTCACTGGATATTACATGGCAGGTTATGATCCTTAAACTTGGGAAGTGAATCACTTCTTGTCAACACAGCATAGTTAAGTACAGGCACAATGTATCTGATTAACAAGGAAAACTTCCCTAGCAAACATGTAATGTTTCTGGGGTGCACAAGGTAGGGACTACTCTTATTTCCAAAATAACAAACAAGGGATAAGGGGGATAAGAGGTATGAGAGGTGTGAGAGGAAGCAGCAGAAACTAGCAACTACAGAACTGAATTAAGACGAAATATCCTATGAGAATATAGTTACATAAAATAAATATAATAAAAAAATGATTAACTACTCTTAGGAGTCAGACATGGAACACAGATCTGCCTTATGCAGCAAAACATGCTAGTAGCTATAAACAGAGTTAAGATTATACAGTGCATTTGGTTTTCATATAATGATCTGCTGCAGCTGAGGAATCAATAGAAATCTTTTCTTGTGAATATCTAACGTGATACTAGAAAATTACAAATATTAAGACAAGACCAATCTAATTTATAGGTTAAGACATGGAGGGATATATAGTGGTGTAATATATTATTAGCATTACATATTATGATATTAATAGAATAATAATACTTCATAATTTATATTTTTATATATATAAATGTGTTTCTGCATAAATCTCAAACTACAGTTAACAAAAAATTAATATTACATCTTTAACTAATCTCAGATAAGATAAAAATATCTCAAAATCAAGATTTCATTGACTGCAGAAATCATTCAAAAATCAGAATTCTGCTATCTTCATACTGATGAGTCAAGTCCAGTTGCTTAAGATGTCCTGAAATGTGTTTCAGACTACAAAAATTCCTTTACTGACATATGAAAGTGCTGAATACAGAACTATCTAGTGGGGTTTTACTAGGGTCATCTCTGGGAAGACTTCTGCTGGCTTTTAATTTTTACAAACGACCTAGATTAGTAAATTTGCTGATTATATAAAATTTGGAGGAAAACTGCATCCTTAGCAAGTAGTAAGACAAGTTTAAATGAATTCTGATTTTCTCTGTAATTCAGTTGAGAAGCAGAAACTGAAATTTAATGTTCACAAATATAAAGCAATATAAGCTGAACATGAAAATAGTAAACTTGGACACTTTATGAAGAGATTTATACGAAAACATGAAATCTGCTCCCTCCCTCCCACCAAAAAAAAAAAAAAAAGATAGATGGTGAATATTTCATATATTCATTTATATATACCAAAGCACTATAAGGAAGCAATCTAAAATCCTTTAGAATTTCAGGTTGCAAATTTGTCATGTTGCACATTCATCTGGCAAGCTCTTGAAATATTCTGTGAACTTTTCATCATGACATTAAAAATAATGCATTTTTCACACTTAATCATCAGAGATAAAAGTAAAATTAGTCTCATTTTATAGGTGAGAGTTTGAAATAAATCTGAAAAATAAATAAATTCAAATCCCTGAAGTTTTGTAAAAGGATAAGGAAGTGATTTAATCCAACCATACTTATCAATCAAACAGATTAACTTCAGAAATAGTATTGGGTAGTAGAGGAAAGTATGAATAAAACTTTACTCATAAAATCACTGAATGATTTGGGTTGGAAACAATTCTAAAATCCAACCCACCTGCCATGAGCAGGAACACCTGGCACTAGACCAAGAGCTCAGAGCCGCATCCAACCCGGCCTTGAACATTTCCAGGCATGAGGCATCCAGGCATCCACAGCTTCTCTGCCTTTCCTGTTGCAATGCCTCACCACCCTCATGGTGAAGAATTTCTTCCCAAGACCTAATCTAAACCTACCCTCCTTCAGTTTGAAGCCATTGCCCCATGTACTGTTATGACAACTATCTTGTGAAAAGTCCCTCTCCAGGTTTCCTTTAGGCACTCAGGGTACTGGAAGGCTGCAATAATGTCTTCCTGGAGATTCCTCTTCTCCAGCGTGAACAACCTCAACTATCTCAGCCTGTTTTCATAGAAGAGGTGTCCCCTTTAAATAAAAAACATAACCTGAAGTCTGAAAGAAAAAATCATATTCCTAATAATTTTTTCTCCCTCTTTTGCCAAGAGGAGGCCAGGAAAATCTCATGTATAGACTAATCTCATTTGTTGTATTTCTTATCAAAGAATAAACATTGTATGGAGATTACATGATCTATTGCTCTGTTTTCGGTATATTCTGGCTCATTGCTTTTAGGCTAAAAAATTGAACAAATGAGATAGATATTAGATATTAATATTAGATACTAGACATTAGATATTAATCATCATCATCATCATCATGAACCATGCTTCTGTTGCCTATTAAGAAACCTCCAGAATTTAGGCACTGGGCTATTCCCTCAACCATGCAACTGGGGTTGCTGAACAACTCCTTTATCATTGGTTTAGACAGCTGGCTTAAACAAGCTGTCTACTGTTTTGGAAACATCTATTTTGGGATTTAAAGTAATACTACACCACAAAGAGAAGTCACATACAAGAGATTTGGAGTTCTGGATGTACAATGTTTTTATGTCTTTCCTCTTCTGCCCCAAGTCTGTTGTTAAACAGCTTACAGAATCCTGTGGCTTTGTCAGGACCCCAGATTGTATGTACCAAGTAAAAAACCACAGAAATAATGCAGATGAGAAAAATACATAATAAAATATACATTTCTCTCTCTTCCTTTGTAAGACAACAGCAAGAAACCAATGTGACTATGTCACCACTTGCAGATGAGGTCAGCGGGATCCCACGTACATTTATTGCACAACTCCTCTTACACACACAGAGGCACACAATTTCAGGAAGGTTGCTGTGTTAACTTCTCCTCTTCACATCTCATTATTTTGAACCACTCTTCTTTGGAAGAAACTGTCAACAGGGACTTCATTACAACATTCCTTTTCCCATTTAATTTGCGGCATTTTAAGAAGCAAGACAAATTTGAAGAATTAAATATTACACTATGTGTCCTGCTAACAGAAAACCGCTGAACACTTGAGGCCGCTGGCTCTAATCCTCATGTCTTCCATTCAGTTCTGGGTCCACTCATATTTGCATTCAAATAGCTTCATAACAGATGCTTACCCCCAACACAACAAGTTGCTGAGTATCTTCAGTGCACATAATTTTGTATTCTACACTAGCAAGACAGACAGAAAGCTGTTTCCTGACAGTGCAAATATGTTTGCTTGCTTTTTCTTTTTTAATTTATTTTACCTGTTTTCATTCTGCTAGCAAATATGTTCCTGATATTTTTTCTAAATGTCTACTTACATATGAACAAAGTGAAAAGTAATTCATACATGCCCTGAAAAAAAGCCATTACTATCATATGTAACAAGTTTACATTTATCTCTTCATTTGAGAAAACCAACACATTTTATCTGAAGATAACAAAGCATTCAGTTTTTTATATATTATGACAGGATTATCTTGGATGAAAGAAGTAACATATAATCAGGAACTCTAAAATTGCAACTCTTTTATTCTCAGCATTTCCACCAGGAATCAATACTTCAGGGGTAGTTCAGGTCATTAAGTCAAAAGTGATGTCAGATGTCATCTTCAACTGAGGATAAGTGCATTTAAGATAATTATATTTTGCCTCCTGTTTTAGCAGTTAAACCCCACTTTTGAATACAAAACACTCTTAAAACAAACAAACAAAAAAAAAAAACCTAATTAAAAAACCCAAAAACAAAACACATGCAACTTTTTATCAGATGAACTTGTTACTTCTGTCCCACCAACAAAAAGTCGCTTGCAAACAGATTTGTATCAATTTGTATCATTGCACACTGCATTACTTCATCTTCACCTTTCTATTTGTAGAGAAAGCATAAGCATCTTTAAATATATGTAAATCATAAAGGAGACTTGGATAAAAAAGCCTGCTGCTGTACACATTACTTAAGAGACATGCTTACTATTTAAAACTGTTTATTTGCAGGATAACATAGCACAGAATTCTTTTTTTGAGACTGGAAAATTCTTTCCAGTTTGAGAATATTTTGAAATTAACAAGTGTTTATTATAAACAGCTGTTTTACTTAAGCCATTTGATAGCCATCAAGTTCAGTGACTAACAGCAAAAATTGAACAAGTGCCTTGCATTTTTCTGATATTGATCAATTTAATTGATCAGATCACTGAATGGATTATGTCACAGTTCTACAGTGCCAGGGATCCAAGGGCTTGATGTCTCCATACTGAAAGATAAAGTTTATTTTGAAGAAAAACGCCCATGCCACCCAACCGAAAGAAATAAGCCATTTCCTTATTTTACCATTTACACTTCAAATAGGTAAATATATAAAGACTTCTAAATTGTGAGGGAATAGAAAAACCCATCATATAAACTTCTGTTTTAGGGTCTTAGCACAGCTTGGCTAAATTACTTAAATAATACTAGTTTTCATAATTTATAATTCAAACCATATGTCAACCTCAACAGAAAAAAAATCCATTTTAATAATGTTTTCCATGCTTTCCAGTTCTTATATGTTTTTTAAAAGTGACCTTTGAAAAATAGCATAGGACCACCTGCTTAAACTGAAGTCTTAATTAACATAAGAATTCCTGTATATAAATGAATTGAATCTGGGTTCCCAAATTATGGGACAAACTAAAAATTATCCACAAGCCTAGCTACAAATTATTCACAAGCTTTCAGCACTTGAAATAGCTGAGTGATCTTTTAAAGTTCCATAAACTCTTTTCCCTAAACAAGGCATTCTAACTGCACTAGTAAAAAATAGGCAACACCCATGCAAATAAAAAAAGATAATGGAGCAAAACAACAACAAAAAGGAAGGTAATCACCCATTGATTCAAAAAATGTATAAGTAAAGACTTTGTCTTTTAAGGAATTTTTGCCCTGGAATCAATTTGGAACCAAGGTTGCAAATAATTTGTAGGTTTCATAATACTAATCCAGGACACAAAAGCACAAAACCTCTTTAGAGTCTTACTATAAAAGTGACATGTTTGTAGCATTATTTGGCCTCACTTCCATTGTGTTTACAATGTGATTTGATGTGCCATGGGAATGACTAGCAGCCTATAAGGAGAATCAGCATCCTAAACTGAATTGAAAACCAAGTGAATTGCTCTCCAATGACACTGGCTCATGATCATGTAACAAGAATTCACTTATAAACAAAGAATAATATTTCCATTTAGATAAGAGGCATTAAACAACCCTTGATATGTTTTAACAGAAAAAAAAAATATCCGTGTTATTTCTCACTCTCTCTAATCATCATTCCTGCACATTTCCAAGAATCTAATTATAATGCAGAATCACTGAAGGTTTTTCATCAGCAGGACCTGGAGCTTGCTACTCATTTCTGGTGAATACAAAGCCCAAGGGCTCCTTAGATCATGTTGATTTTATAGTCTCTATATTCGACAGCAGCCAGTGTGTTTTATGACGTAGACCCAGGAACTGATAAAAATGACCTGTTTCCACCTCTCAAGCTACCAAAAAAAATTTTTTTTTTTCTTCCAGTAAGAGAGAGACTATTGTTAAGTTAGCTAGTTATCACTGCAATTAAGTTTATTAGAAGGAATTGTTATCCTATTTAAACATTGTTAGAGATTTCTGGTGGTGATTTTCATAATTAAGGTTATGCTCTTTCTATGGCCCAAAATTAAGCAGGTGGGGACAGTATATCCAGAGGTGGAATCATCATCCCTGGAAGCGTTCAAAAAGAACCCATGTTGATATAGCCCTTGAGGACATGGCTTAATGGTGGTGATCCTAGGCTGATGTTTGGACTTAATGATCTTCCAGGTTGTCTCTAGCCTAAAGTTTCTAAATGTA
>WBNO01019102.1:0-39865 GCA_013400575.1 Peucedramus taeniatus | reverse complement strand
TAATAATTAATTATTTATATAAAAAGTATATCCTGTTTTCTCGTTTTTATTTTACCAGTGAGAAAAATGATTGAAGTATGCTAAGGGCTATTTTTTTATAGATACTTCTTGTTAGTGATATCTGGTGCCAACAGGTGGCTAAATGGAAGAAACTTACCCTTCAGCTAGACAGAAATATTGGACTTTATATATCTGACATTCAAATTTTGAAGGAGTTTCCATCTCCTGTATGAAAAAGAGAGGTCACATTGTGTCTTTCGTTTCTATCTTTTGTGATGCCAGACATTGGCAAAAATTTATTTCCAGTATGATTAATTTAACTACCAGCTAGGAAAACAATGTGGTAACAAAAGCAAGTGAAATTATTTGTTTCAGAAAATCTCCCTTGGCTGATAAAACATTCAAATTTAAAAGCATTGCTGCTTGTTCAATATGTGATTAGGAAAGTAGAAATAAGGCTCTTAATCAGCCTGGTGACTTCAGTTGCATGAGGTGGAAGTTTAGTGAAAGTATTGTGCAAACTTCAGGCTGCTGAAAGGCAGGAGTTCTACTTCACATACATAGTTTAAAATATTTGGGTAGAAAGCCTCCAGAAAGGGCCTTAACAAAGGACTTTAAATACAGGAACATACCTCGCACTTTTAACTTTGTTACAATCTGCGTGTGTTACTTCAGCAGGGACCTAGGGAGACTTGTAGCTTCCATTGGAAAAACTCAACACCTTCAGACACTTGCAAATACTAATCTGTGTTCTTGAGTTGTAGTTTTCCAAGTGTAAAAGGGGAGGTACAAGCCTTTTTCCTTGACACTTATTTTGTCCCCATCCCAGTCTTGAAAGTGAACTACGCAGAGCTCTCTGCTTTCATACATGGGTTCTGCTGTGATAGTTGTTTGCTTGGTGCTCAGAGATGACAGGAATGACTGTTAATTTAAAAAATTTCTTTAAATGACATTGTTGCATTAAAAAAAATTATTTGGGGCCTCTACTATATAGTTAAAAGCATGGAAATTCATACTATGTTTGGTATAAAAAATATTAAGTGTAGTATTTTATATGATACTAAACCAGCTTGCTATTAAAAAGTAATAATGATATGTTTATTTAACTTTAAGAAAAAAAATACCCTGGGCTGTCCCAACTTTTAATTTATACATTTTCTTCATAGCATCCTTTAAAATTTCAACACATTGAAGGTGTGATTAGTACTGCAAGCAGAAAAAAATATATGATCATAGGCCAGCTAGGCTACTGTTATTGAAACTTAATACTAAGCAGTGTAATTTTCATGTACAGGTCATACTGCAGGCAGAAGAAGGTTTAAAGGAACTGGATGCTGGAATCAGTGAATTAAAGAAGCGTATAGACAAGCTACAAATTGACCAACCTTCTGTACAAGAGTTGTCTAAGATCCAGGTATGGTTCATTAGTTGCATCCTGTGTATCCTATCACCTTACTCACCTGTGATATCAAAGGAATGCTTCTTTTTGTTGTTCATCAAGCAGTTTAGGAACAGGGATGTAAAGGCATTTCAGTATGTGTAAAAGATTAGGTTCTCTCTGGTACACCTAGTTTTACAATTTTACCTTACCAGATTTTCTAACATTTCTGGTATTAGCAGTATTAATTGTAAAAATCTACAAAACTATGTTTTCTGTCAGGTCTAATCCACTCCCTTTTCACACAGGTGATGTGTAAAACATGGCATGTAAACATAAATTTGTCTGCTGAAGGTTCATCCTTGTTCTCACCAGAGTCTCATGATCTGCAGTTTAGTAGTCTCACATCTGTCGTTCAAAGAAAGAAGGAGGTAAAGGAGGATAGAGAGTGAGACCTGAAACTGGAAATGTTCTGCTTTTGCTAGAACACCTCTCATGTCAATACACGTGGGCAATTGATCCACAACTTCTGTAAACCTCTTGAAAGTCCTTTTTGAGCAGTTTGGCTGGTGCAGGGTAATCCTTGAGGAAATATCAAGAAGAAGAAGATTTATGAATGAAATTTACCACTTACAGTAGCATAATAATAAACTGGAAGCAAATAAAACAGCTGAAACTGGACCATAAACTTACTAAGCCAACTAGACAGTGTTATCAATTAAAAATGAATGACTAAGAAATGTGTCTTTTGCCCGGTTCTTTATCTCTTTATCCTTTTGATCTTAGCACTTCCTCCTGGCTTGTTTGGGTTTTTTTTTGGTTTGGTTTGGTTTGGGGTTTTTTTGTTTGTTTGTTTGTTTGTTTTTGTTGTTGTTGTTGTTGTTGTTGTTGTGTGGGTTTTTTTGTGGTTTTTTTTTTTCTCTCAGTTTATGTGCCATTATGTTCCTCCTTCCCCTTCATTTCAGTTTTTAGAAAAGCCTTCTTTTGGCTTTTTCTGACAGTTTTGCTTCTCACAAAATTCTGTTTAAGGCTAGGAGAGCCAGCTGCAGTCTGAGGGTGGGCACTTTGTTGTAGCACTGGATGATCGTAGAGATATTTTGGTTATTGGAATGACATGTATAGACCAAAAGTATGGGCTTATTTTGGTTTTTACAGTAAGTTGTATGTATCTTGCTTGCTACTAGTAAGATTCTAGGGAAGGAGAAGGAAACAAACCTGTCTTTGAGATGCCTGTGGTCTGTATCCATGATGGAATCCATGCAATCCTCTGCATTACAAAAAAATAGAATGTAAACAGCATCTGCATTGCACGGTAGTCACTGTTTTTTTGATGCATTAAGCCAAATCTTTGCTATTTACATAAGCCTTTGGAATTCTGCTGTTTTTTTCCTGAAATGCATGTACTTCAAAGAGTTGCAAATCATGCTTATTTTGCTGTCTTTAAATGGTGAGTTAATTTATCAATGAAGTCACTACATCTGCAAACTCTTTTTGAGCTGGAAATATATGTTATTCTGCTAGTATTCACAGAAAGTGCAGGGACTGTAAGGTTGCTACTAGGAAGACATGTAAGGTGTGAAATAAGAATCACCATTGCTGCCCTTTGCCCCCCAGGATAAGTATGATGAGCTGCTGATGATCATTGGATCCAGGCGGAGTGATCTGAATCAGAATATAGCTCTGAAGAGGCAGTATGAGCAGGCTTTGCAGGACCTGGCTGACCTCATAGAAACAGGCCAAGAAAAAATGGCTGGTGACCAGAAAATGATTGTTTCTTCCAAGGAAGAGGTTCAGTCACTGCTTGAAAAACATAAGGTAAGAAACCAGGACGTATTTCAGGACTAGTAATGACTGTAAGCTTGTTGTCATGGTTTAGCCCTAGTGGGAAACTAAGAACCACACAGCTGCTTCCTCCTTATGTGTTCTTTCCTTGGGGAGAAGATTTGGAAAGAAAAGGTAAGCCTTGTGGGTTTAATACTAATACTAATAGCACTAATAATAAAAAAAAACAAAATAAATAGTCAATATAACTGTAATGGAAAGGAAGAGAAAAATAAACACAAGAGAAATAAATAAATTATGTACAATACAGTTTTCACCACCTCCTGACCAATAGCCAGCCTGTCCCCAAGAAGAAATCAGCAGCTTCCAGACAGCTCCCCCCAGTTTATATATTGAACATGATGCTCTGTTGTATGGAATATCCCTTTGGCCTGTCCTGACCACGGTCCCTCCAGGTTGGTCCCTCATGCACCTCCTCACTGGCAGAGCAAGGAAAGCTGGAAAGTCCTTGACTTGGGGTAAACACTACTCAGCAACAAACAAATCATCAGTGTGTCTTCAACGTTATTCCTGTAGTAAAGCCAAAACACATTGCTGTACCAGCTGCTAAGAAGAAAATGAACTCTACCCCAGCTGAAACCAGGACACTTATGAAGATCAAATTGCTAACCTTCTGTTCCTAAATATTCAGGAGCTTTTCAGAATGGTGGGCCAGACTGTGTTTTAAATTGGAGCCAATGAACTCTTCTGACAGACTGAGTTTCAAATGCTTCGTTGAAGGTGAACGCAGATAGATTACATTTTCTTCATTATTCTAATAACAAGTTCCTAGTATTGTCCTGACATGCTACATAGTAATTTCAACCACCACTCTATTTATTTTCAACAGAAATTTACATTTGGTAATAGCACCCACAAATAGGACAAGTATTTTCCACATTTTCGTTAGGCAGAAATTTTTGGGGATTATCTTATTTAAGCTGGTTTTGTTTATGGAATGAGGGTCAGGATAGAATTTCTGTGGAAAGAATGACTGACTCCTTTCTTTGAACAGACCATTGTCCTCTTTAAATTATTTTAGATTTCGTGAAATGCGTGAAGTGAAAGGTTTACCTAGTTCTATGCACATACTTGATTGTACTGCTTATGTCTTAAAATGTTCATTTAGTGGTAATAAATTGAGTAACAATTTCACTTTCTCTTTTCTGTTCTCCCTCTCCCTAACATCTGAATTTTTCAGGAATATTTTCAAGGGTTGGAGTCTCACATGATCCTGACAGAAACACTGTTTAGAAAGATGAGTAGCCTTGCTCTCTTGAAGGAAACTCAGTCTCATTTGGAGATAATGTCTCAAGCTTCAGCTGTATTAAAGCTGGCTCATAAACGAGGTGTGGAGCTGGAATACATTCTAGAGGTGAGAATTTCTATGGCCTTTTCTATACTTCCATTGTGATCAACCAGCAGGATATTCTATAATGCTGATTTCCTGTGCTTAGACAGAATTGATGAGCATCAGTCAATTTTGTCATACACACAAAGCACTGATAGACTACATGCAGTCTTTTCTATATAACTTGTGTTCCTCTCAGTCTAAAGAGCTGCTTAGCTTTAGCTGGTTAAGGAGAGTATGACAATTTTATCCATGTCTTCTTACCAAAAGTTGAGCTTGGCACAGGGGTGGTGTCTTTTTGCAGGTTCACTGGTTATTTGTATTGTTATTTCTGTCATTTCACAACCACATAGCTAGCAGTAGGATTTCAGATTTAAAAAAAAAAAAGTAATAAAATTTCTAGATACCCAGATTCATCATATACATGGATAATTTGTGCTTGTAGACCTGGATGCATCTGGATGAAGATTACCAGGAACTCACCAGACAGCTGGAGTCTGTTGAAGGAAACATCCCCGCTGTTGGTTTGGTAGAAGAGACAGAGGAGAGGCTTACAGACCGGATTACCCTTTTTCAGGTTGGTGCTTTGTAGACATTCTCTGCAGAATAGAGGGGTTGAAGGGATCTCTGACAGTCATCTAGTCCGGCTCGCACTTGAAGCATTACAGTTGTCACATGCTGGATCAGCAACAACTTTGGAAATTTCAAAAGTAGGAGATCCCACAGTTGACCAGGGGACCAGTTGCAGTCCTGCACCACCACCTACAATAAAATTTTTTTCTGTTTTCTGTAATCCCATTCAGTAACATCAACTTTCAGCTTGTCACCATTGTGTTTTTTATATTGTGTGGCACTATTGGGGAAAATTTACTTCTGTCATCTTTTTAATTTTACCACAAACAGCTGTAGATCTTTCTTAGACTGGCCCTTAGCTTCCTGTTTGTCAATCTGAAGTGGGCACATTTCCCGCAGCCTCTCTGTGAAGGACATGTGCTCTAGTAAATAACTTAGTAGTTCTACACTGGACCCTAACTACTTCCTTCTTCCTCAACTCAGTGAGAGATGGGTCAGAGCAGTCAGATGAAGTAGATGTGGCCTCATCAGCACCATCTAGATGAGGATAATGAAATAACTTCATCTGGTTTTCACAGTCCTAATATAGACCAGTGGTGTGCTTTGCCTTATAAACTGCCAGGTTAAATACACTACCAGTTTCCTTCCTGACTGTACTGAGATACGCAGCTCATCAGCCCAAGGTGCAGATGAGCATTTCTTCAGCTTTAGAGGGTTTCTGCTGTCTCCAGCCTCAAGTTTAGTAAAGAGTCTCTGGAATCAGTCTGTCATTTTTTGTCCCAGCCACTCTCCCTACACTAGTGTTGTCCACAAATTTACTGAGGGAATGCTGTCTGCCATGATCCGTGTCACTAAGATGTTGAAGATATTTGGGAAAAAATATCAGTAGTCTCTGGAGTACTCTGCCCATTGCAACCTGCCAGCCAGGCATCAAGCCTTGGATCACTAGCATTGAGACTGGTAATGCAGCTCATTTTCAGCTCACCAAACAATCCATTTATCCAGCCTGAACTCTCTCTGCTGCTAGAGGAGGGTCCTATGGGAGATGGTGTCAAAGGCCATGCTGAAGTCAGTCTGATCTACAGAGACAGTAATTTTGTTATAAAAGGCTGTTAGTGAATTTAAGCTGAATATTCCTGGTCCCCTCTTGGTCCTTTTTGTCATTAAAAATAGAATCCAGGAGGATGTGCTCCATGATCTTTCCAGAGAGCAAGGTGAGGCTGAATAGCCTGGGGTTCCTCAATTTGCCTTCCTCCCCAAATGCAACAAGTAATTTAAATACAGGTTTTCTACCACATCCTGTTTCTTTGGTCTAGTGCTTTGGTTTTGTCTCCTTACACTAGACATTTTAGTTGCGGGTTTTTCGTTCTCTTTTTTGTTTTACAGAAAAATGGCTGTCAAATTTTTCTTTAAAATTTACTTTGTTTTATCTTTTTAGTTATTTTACCAGACAGCTTTCTGCTTTTCCTATGGTATGAGGGCAATTTAAGCAATCTGTTGTGTGTGGGGGGGATCGCTTCGGTTTTGTTTGATGCTAGGCTTTTTTTATGTTGTTCCTGACCCTAAATTAGTTTTCTTCTTTTGTTTTTCTTTTCAGTTACATAAACTACATTGTTCAAATCCAGATTGTTGTATTCTGTTATGTCATAGATTTTATTAATTGGCCACACTTAGCTTTAAAATCCATCATAATAAATTTATTATTATCTTAGATTTTTTTTAACCTCTGTCTAGGAATTTTTTTATATATTTGTAAATACACAGACTCAAAAATATATAAAGATAATTTTTTATCTATTAAAAATGCTGTTTTTGTGAAAGAGGAAATAAGAGTGATATAAAGTTCATATACTCACTATAAGATTTGTAGTTTTGTACCTTTAATATTCAGATTACTTTCATCAGAACTGAAAAATGGGAATGCATGTACATTTTACGCTCAAACTTAGAGCAATCTACAGATGTTTTTAAAATCCATAATATTTGGGTAATGATAGTGGATTTTAACAGGTATATTTGCCCACATGTACAAATTCTTCAGCCATCCACAAGTAACCATTTAAATTTAATCTGTCTCATTCTGGGTAATAGTATTAACATTAAAAAGGAATTTTAAAAGTATTAAAAGGAAAACTTTCCTTTTTCATTATCTTTTTTGCTTTCTTGTGCAGTAAAAGTTGGTCTCTGTGTTCAGGTGTTTGGGTGGATGGGGTGATCTGTTTTGTAACCATGAAGAGCAGGAGGGTAGATCAGTACAAGAGAGAGATGTCCAGAGAGTTGAAGATAGACATTGGAAGGGCTGGAAAGAAAACCACTGTTAATAATTTTATATTGGACCTCTTTAACGTTCATTGCAGTAAATGTAGTAGTAGTAGTAGGTAGGTTTTCAGCAGATGGTAAAGTTCTGGTATTCTAATTGGTTTCTGTCAGAAATGGTGTTGCCCTACAAAGATTCTTTTCAAGTTTAGGATATCTACATGAAGGAGGAGTTCATCATAAGGAGGAACCCATCGACATATTGACATGATTGGGTTTGTGACAACATGTTCAGCTTTTGAGCAGATTACCTGCATGATGGTTCTTGGGGGATCTAGAGCTGGAGAAGAGGAAAGATTTGATGTTCTTTGGTGACATTGGCTATGCCACAAGTTGCAGCAAAAGTGTAGGACAAATTTGGGAGAAAACCCCCAAAGGGGCCCCTTCAGAAAAGCCAACCCACACAGCCTCTCCCCACAACCGGTTTTGGGAAAAGATTCCTCAGAGAGAAGTGGAAAGAACCTGTTTATTTAACAGGCAACACACCCCCCAAGACACAAAATGAACAATACTGGATGGCAAAACTCTTTCACCGTTCTGAAGAGATCTCAAATTCAGACAGTCTCTCCTGGGAGTGGTCGCTCTGTTATCGGCCTCTCCGGCGCTGGGAATGGCTGCTGCAGGGCAGGCCACAAAGTGCAGGCTCTCGGTGTTTCCCAGGTCCCAGTCCAGAGCAGGTTCATATGGTTCCAAGGAAAGGGNAAAAAAAAAAAAAAACACCTGAAAAAAAAACAGTCCAGCAGCCCAGGAGAAAATTTGGACTGCCTAGCTAAGCTAGCTAACAAGCAAAAGCAAGAGAGAAAGGCAGGAGCAAGAGCAAAGCAAGGGCAAAAAGTGAAAGAGAGCAAAAAAAAACCCCAAAAGCAGCCCTATGTACAGTCTGTGTCTCGCCATCTGTGTGGGAGTGAGCAGGCTGATAATAAAACAAACTTAGGTTTTCAGAGCCAGTCTTGAAGGTACAGAGCATAATATCCAGCATAATAGAATAGATGATTGGGGATACAAGCGTCATAACGTCACCCTAGGACAAAAAGGAAACTAAATGTTGAGAAAGTGTGGCAGCAGAGACCTGCAGTTATCTAACCATCTCCTCTGTCATTACAGCATCTGAGATCTAGCCTGACCGAATACCAGCCTAAATTATACCAAGTGCTAGATGATGGGAAGAGGCTCCTTTTTTCTGTTAGCTGCTCAGAACTTGAAGGTCAACTGAACGAACTAGGAGAACGCTGGTTAAGTAACACCAGCAAAGTCACCAAGGAGCTTCACAGGCTGGAGACAATACTGAAGCACTGGACAAGGTAATGCTGATGTAAGGGTAAATATAGAATTCTTTACCTGTGCTTTTCAGGTCAAAGCCATTTTGGACCCAGACATATTTGATTCAACATTTAAAAGCAAGTACTTTGAGATGTATGTCATAGTTTGACTGCTTTTGCATACTCTCTCATTTGTAATAAAAGATGTAGCAGATAAAAGCTGGTGTGAAGAAATCAGAAAATACTTTCTTAGATGATTAATTTAGAAGCCCCTTGTGCATACAAGTTGATAAAAAAAGTTGTGTGCTTTGCTGAGTAATGTAGCCTCAGCATGTTTTAGCAACTTCTGGGTTCTTGTCTGTGTCATTGCATATATAGAAAGGAGCTTTTGGTACCTTACTAATGTTTATATGCTACTTTTGAAATTAATTATCTAATTGGTATAAAAGCTTTGTTTATGAATCCCAGCCATAAATACGAAATTATAAATTATAAATATGAATTATGGCTTATGTGTGGACACTCATATTCTATTATCTCATTAGTTGCTCGGCATGTGAAATGATTTGGAGATGGTTTCTGAAAAAAAAATTAAATTTTTGCTCTGAGATACTTTTTGGTAAAGATTTAGGAAGACTGAACCTTCTAATGGAAGTGAAAAGTCTGTTTATGTGCATTGGGTGGGATTACAACTTGTCCACAGAGTTTGGGACCTATTTACTGTCCTTCATTAAACTTTTTTCTAAAGGCAAAACTAAGGTACTATTAGAAATTGTGAGCATAGTGCCTAAAATAGGAGCTTCCTAATACCATGCCTGTCTGTAAAATTAAATTACATTTTTCTGAAATTTAATAAAAATAAAATTTCAAATCTGGCATTCAGTATCTTCCTCTAAGACATGGAGGAAAGACTGCTGAGTTGTAGGCAAGAAGTAGCGATGACTGTTTTAGTCTTCTTTAAACATCTTCCCAGGTATCAGAGTGAATCAAATGAATTGACACAGTGGTTGCAATCTGCAAAGGAGCGACTTGAGTTTTGGAGCCAGCAGTCTTTGACTGTTCCTCAGGAGCTAGAAACAGTCCGAGACCACCTGAACTCCTTTTTGGTAAGTTATTCATGAGCCTGGGACACCTCTTTCTCTCCAATTACAATTAAATAGTTGATTAATCAAATGGTTATACTTCTTATCATTGATGAGTATGTAACTGAGCTGTCCTTCAAAATGCTAGTGTGTATGCACATTAAGCACTTCTTTTCTGTATTGCAAGGACTGTAAATCTCGAGGATTCTGAAAAGGGTTTTATGACTGAGCACAATTTTTGTTCTAACTTAATCTGAAGTATAGCGGGTGAATACTAGTAGAAAGTACATACTTTCAAGGGAAAGGAGGATATTCTTAGCTCTTTGGGGTTCTAAAACACTAAGTAAAATTAAAAAGTAGTTAATTATTTCCACAAAAAATGGTTCTGCTTACAGGAGTTTTCAAAAGAAGTAGATACTAAATCATCACAGAAATCTTCTGTCCTGAGTACTGGGAACCAACTCCTCAGGCTTAAGAAAGTAGATACAGCTGCATTGCGTGCAGGATTGTCCCACATTGAAACCCAGTGGACAGAGCTCCTCACACAAATCCCAGCAGTACAAGAGAAGTTGCACCAGGTAAGAATGCCAGCGATGGCCTTTGATATTTCAGAAAACTAAGACTGCACAGTTGGCACTGACTAGTTGGTTCCTTTCTGAGTTTGTCCATGTGAGGAAAGATAAGAAAAAAGTTATCCCTGTTTTATTGTGGGAAAGCTGACACTTAGTTTCAAATCCTGCCTAGTACCCATCAGTGTTAGTTTCAGACTTCCATAGTTACATTTGTTAAATTTTAACCAAAGAACAGGTGAGGGTATTCTCAACACATTGGTATGCTTTCTGGAAAAAGGGATTTCAAATCTTTGTTCCCTGTCTGGTTTGGGTAGTGGTTTTGATCAAATTGAATAGGTCAGGTTAAAGTCTGTGAAAGACAAAATAGATCTAATAACTTTATTGATTTTTGCTAGTATCTGTAGGCACAGGATGCTTTTGGTTGTGTAGTTTTGGGGGTTTAATGCTATAATACTGAACTTAGAGACTTATACTGGTTGAAAAGTTGCCTTAATATATGTTGCTGTCAGTGTAAGCCTTTGCTTCAGTTTATAACTTATAGTGCTCTCAGAGTTAGTAATAACTTTGTGATTTACAGGGAGAGAGGAAGGGTCACAAATATTAACTGAATCTGTGTTAGTAAATAAAACTATGTCATTCTGTATTTCTCTGAATTGTCTTGTAATGCAAAATATGTATGTCCACCTAAAAATGTCATAGAACATATTCTTGAGTAACTAAATGCTGGCAAGCAGTTCTCTATCAACTACTGAAACTGTGTTAATGCAAAGCAAGGAATTTTTCTCCATTTTCTTCACAACATGAGTTCAAAGTCTGTTATTTCAACAGCTCCAGATGGACAAAATTCCTTCTCGCCATGCCATCACTGAAGTTATGAGCTGGATTTCACTGATGGAAAATGTAATTCAGCAGGATGAAGAAAATATAAAAAATGTAGTAGGACAGAAAACAATTCAGGGTTACGTCCAGAAGTACAAGGTACTGAGTGGAAATACTACTAATTTTCCTTCTGAATTATCTCCATTGTTACCACAATTAAATATATAGGAATATCTGAAATACAAGTGATTTAGGAAAAAAAATTCACCAACTTTGTAGAGTGGTTGGAATTCTACACAAGTTTGAACTGTGAAATACTTTATACTGTGGAAAAGAAGACAAAATTAATTTTACTCCGCTATTTATTTATGGCAGGAATATAATTTTTAATATGCTTGCCTTAATTTCTAGGAAAATCCAAAGCAATATGCACATTATTAAACCTAATTAGATCTGACACAGTGAATGCAGTACTCCAGGCAGGGTCTTGCAAGAGCAGAACAAAGGGGCAGATTAACCTTCCTCGAACTGTTGGCCACTCCTCTTTTGAAGCAGCCCATGATGCAGTTGGCCATCTGGGCTGCAAGTGCACCCTGTTGGCTTATGTCCAGTTTTTTATCCATGAGAAGTCCCAAATCCTTCTCTGCAAGGCTGCTCTCAAAGAATTCATCTCCCCAGCCCAGGTGCAGCACCTCGCACTTGGACTTGTTGAACTTCATGAGGTTCTCATGGGCCTAGTCCCCAAGTTTGTTCAGGTTCTCTGGATGGTGTCCCATTCTTTAGTTGTATCAACTGTGCTGCTCAGCTTCATGAACTTTGCAGACTTGCTGAGGATACATTTGATCTCACTGTGTCATTGATAAAGATATTAAAAAGCATGGGTCCCAAAGTAGAGCCCTAAGGGACACTACTGATCACTGATCTCCACCTGGACACAGAGCCATTCACCAAAGCCCTCTGGCTTCATCTATCCAGCCAAATCCCTATCCACAGAGTAGTGCACCCTTCACACCCATGTCTCTAATTTGAAGTTAAGGATGTCATTTGTGACTGTGTCAAAAGCCTTACAGAATTCTAGGTAGATGGCATCAGTCAGTCTTCTCTTGACTGGTGCAGTCATTCCATAGAAGGCCACTGGATTGGTCAGGCACAATCTGCCCTTGGAAAAAGCTGTTCTGGCTGTCTTGGATCACGTCCTTGGCTTGTATGTGCCTTAACATTGCTTCCATGAGGATCTGTTCCATGGTCTTCCCAGACACAGAAGTGAGGCTAACCAGTCTGCAGTTCCCCAGATCTTCCTTTCTTCTCTTTGTAAAGACAGGAGCGATGTTTCCCCTTTACCAGTCATTGGGTATTTGCCTGACCACCATGACTGGAAAATGGTTTGGCAACAACATCAGTCAGCTCTCTCAGGACCCTGGGATGCATCTCATCTGGTCTCATAAACTTGTGCCTATTGAGCTTCATCAAGTGGTGCTGAACCTGCTCTTTCCTTACAGTGGGAGGGACTTGTTTTCTAATTCCTGGCCAATTGCTAAAAAACCCTTCTAGTTAAATTGTGATAAAGATGTAACTGTTGAACATTTTTTCCTGTGTTTTGCAGGAAGATGAGTAATGATGGTATTTACGTGCTGTTTTGTTTATTCCGTTTTTTTTTCCCTAGGGTTTCAAGATAGATTTAAATTGCAAACAGTTGACTGTTGACTTTGTGAACCAATCAGTGCTACAAATCAGCAGCCAGGATGTTGAAAGTAAACGCAGTGACAAAACTGATTTTGCAGAACAGCTTGGAGCTATGAACAGACGTTGGCAGATCCTGCAAGGCCTGATAACAGAAAAGGTAAAGAAAAAAGCCTAACTGCTCTGGAGTGAACTTTCAAAATGCATAGAGCTGTAAGATTGTAATGCTTGGAAGTCTCTGCAGGTCATCTAGGTCAATCTCCTGCTCAAACAGAGCTAACTTTACAGTTAGATCAGAGGGGACTTGGTTATCTTAATCTTGAAAATTTCCAAGCATAGATTCCACAAACTCTTCTGGGTAGCTGATTTATGCTTAACCACTCTGGTGGGGGACAAGTTTTTTGTCTTGTTCCTAGTCAGGATTTCCCATGTTGCAACTTGTGACTGTTATATCTTCTCCTTTTATTTAATATCTCCCAGAATAATCTGCCTCCACTTTCTCCATGCCTCCCTATAAGGAGCAGACCACACAGTGAGATGATTCCTTTGCCCTCTTTTTCCCAAGCTGAATGTAGCCAGGGTTATTATTAATTCTATTAAAAATACTAGATATATTTATGTTTGAATGTGTATACTGTTTCTAAATTCTGAAAGCACTGAATTCCAAGAAGGCACTACTTTGCATTGGTCTTCAATGATTTATACAATTAACCCAACAATAAAGATAATTGTATGAGAAAGTATATACTCATTCTTCTTTGCAGATCCAACTTTTGGAAGGTCTTCAGGAATCCTGGACAGAATTTGAAAATAATGTGCAGTGCCTAAAAGCTTGGTTTGAAGCCCAAGAGAAGAAGCTGAAACAGCAACAAAAAATTGGAGACCAGGCTTCAGTGCAGAATGCTTTGAAAGACTGTCAGGTAATGTCTGCTTATAAATAATAGTGTTCTGTTTCCAAGAGTGTGAAACCACACTTGATAAATCCATGTGAAATCTTTGTATTGGAGAAGGCAGTGACTCAACTTTTCTTGACTTCAGTAAAGGAGAGATTTCATTCCAGAGGTGCCAGCAGTAAAAGAGGAGGAAGGAGCTGTAATGTCTCAAAGTTTCTTAAGACCTACTAAAGTCGTCATTATTTTTGCACTCAACATTTCAAAGCATGCCAGCCATACTGAAGTAGAGGACTGTCAAAGGAATATGTTGTCATACCTTTTTAGCCAGTCTTACGGGTTTTTTCTGCCTTTTCACTATCTTTCCTCCACGCCCCACTTTTTTCCAGTCTTTTTCCATCTCATATGTTCCACCTGACTATTCAGAGAAAAATGCTAGAATCCAAGGAAGTTTTATGCTTTCATTCAGAAAGTTGGGAATTGTTTCTTGTTTTTTTTTTTTTTTTTCAAATCTATAACTATCCAGAAAAGGAGGGTCATGATTATGATGTGCAAAGATGAGATGAGGCAAAGTGCAGCTATACATAATGCACATAAGTTCAAAACCACCACAGTTTTTCACATGGAATTCATACAAGGATGACACAGCAGTGAACTGGGTATCACAGTTGTCTCTGAACATCTTACTCAGAGCAGCACATATTTAAATAGTAAGCAGCTTACCTCTGGAACTGTCAGGCCACAGTTAAAGCTTACAGGTGTATAGGCAAAAGAGATACTTTTGAATTTGTAGAACAAGGCCTCCACACAGTATCAGGCATCACCTAATTTTTGTTCAAAATAATTTTGTCCTACCAGATACCATATAATACATTTCACACCCGATTAAATTAAAACTCTGTCAGGCCAGTTGAATGCAGAAAATCTTGGTGTTCTCATCCCCATAAAAGGGATTGAGGAAATTTGTTTATATTTATGTGTCTCTCCTGCATTAATTTAATTAATGGGACAAATATAATCTAGCATTCATCTCTTCACAAAGAGAACGGCTGTAAATTCAAATGAAATGTATAAAAGAATTTGCTCTATATTCACCAGTATATTAAACCCATCTTTGTTTCTGTAAAGGCAAATAGGGTGGTTAGGCCAGATATGTTAGAGGTCAGATTTTTTTCTGAAATTGTTGACCTGAGTTTTCAGTCTTTCTGAACTGCTTAGTTTTAATTCAGGTATCTTTACCGTTTCAGCACAATAAACCCATGCAACTGAAGCAAGGGTAATTTAACATAGCCTGACATAATCAGTAGTCTGTGCTTGGCTGGAGTTCAAAGCTGAATCTGATTTATCACCTTTTTGGTTCCTTTTGGTCAGGGAAGTTAGCAAATACACTTGGGGAGTTAGTTATGAATGGCAAGACTTTGATCAGCAGAGAAACAAATTGTTTAAGAAATAACTGTGTCAAACACTCCCAGATATCTGGTTCAACTAGTTCAAAAGCTGGAGTTTATTTATTAACCAATGTTAGTTGCTGCTTAGTGTCATAGTAATAAGTGAAGTTAAACATTTTTTCTTGTCATAGGTTAGAAAAAATAATGCATCTTTAATTCAGTTATGAGTTTTAAATGATGAAGAAAAAAGCTCTTTTCAAAGAGAACCTGAAATATTTGCTGGTCTTGGTGTTTGAAACTTTTGCCTATTCTGAATTTTGGACCAACTTTATATAAAGTTAAATGACTTTTTTCAGTGCAAAAATCCACTTTTTGGGAAGTCAAATTTATTATGTTCAACTGAGAAGTGTTTGTGTTGTTGTCAGCTGGTTAAAAATTGATGTATTACTCTGACTGTGCTCTGGAACAAGGTCATGGCTAGATGTTTGAAGAAATGTGAAATAATACAGGAGAAAAAAGGCTGAGAGTAAATAGTGCCGCAAAAATTCTTGCACAAATATGTATATAGACAAAAGTGTGTCTTACTTGTGCAGGGATAAATTCTGTTTGCTCAAAAAACTTTCCCAACTATCTACAATGTAAAGTCTCTTATGGCATTGGTTTTCTTGTTGTGTTTTGGGGTTCACAGGGAGTGAAATGTATTGAAAGGGGTTTCAGGTTGACCAGAGTTCTGTTGTATTCTTTTCTTTCTCTTTGGATCTGTTTCTCTCAGTTAGGGGAGGCTTGCAGAAAATAACAAAATAACCTGAGATCACATGGTGTACTAGTGAATGTAGGGGTGACACACGGTTGCTGTCACCTCACGGTCTTTTCTGTACCATATTGATGGGTAAACACAAATCTGGGCTGGCCTGAAGCCTGCAAGCCTTACTGCCCCCTCTGCTCAGACTCAGTGTTTGTGCTGCCTGAAGCCCCGGAGCCTCCATATGAGTCAGAGCACTGCAGGACTTTCATCGATCTGCCTGCACCATGCTATGAAAGCAAATAGGTAGTTTCCCAGTTAGGAATGGCTATTTTTAAGGAGTTTTTTATTCTTACAAGAGAGCAGAAAATTATACTTCTATTTAAATCAAAACCAATTGATAGACTTTAAAGGGAACAAAAAATATTCAATAAAATTGCTGATAGGTTGTGAATGTCTTGAGAATAAAAAGTCAAAATATGCCAACATGTCTGCTATTTTTTCAACTAAGGAGCTTATGGGCATCTTTTCTATATCAAGGTATTATTTAGCCAATTAAACAAGCAAAAATACTCAGCTATCTTTTTTTTTTTTTTTTCCTTAGGAGTTAGAAGAATCAGTAAGAGCAAAGGAAAAAGAAGTAGAAAATGTGGAACAGAGTGGTCTTTCTTTGGTACAAAACAAGAAAGAAGAAGTCTCTTCTGCTGTTATGAATACACTTCAAGAAATTAACCATTCCTGGGCCAATTTGGATCACATGGTAAAAGAATCCGTAAGGGGAAAATGACAGCTGTAGGAATAAGGCACGGAGGACAGGGAGAATTAACAGTTTCAGCTAGTGGGTTTCTTCTGTGTTGTAGGGGAAGAGATTCTGAATCGTGTCCCTCTTTCCATCTCCGTAGCCATCAGTTCCCAAGTTCCTGTACACATTCCACATAAAATGGATATAATACTTACTTCAACAATGCTTTTAGTAATTTTAAGTGAAGCTTTTTAAATGCTTCCTGATATTTAGGGTAAAGGTACCAAATTATCTTCAAATTATTTTCAAACTCACAGGTCTCACAGAATAAGAAAGAGATCAGCATTAATTTTCAGTATTCAGCACTTGATTGACATTTGTCTGCCTTCTCAGAAGGAATGCAGTGTGCTAGTGCTAGCCTGTCTGCTGATTTCCATGGGCTGATTTCCCTGCCTTAGCAATATGGGTAGTCTCAAGAAATTTCTCTTGATCCTGCTTTGGTCCATAGTAAAATGAATTTTGACATATTTACAGTCCCTTCCATCCAGCCTTTATAAAATGAAGTAGAACTTTTGCTGTTCCCAGTGTAAGCCCAGCTGATGGTTGTACAAAATCTTCATTATCCAATAGGTTTAAGATTAGGCATTTAGGATAAGAAGCCTGTGAGATCCAAATGAAGTAAATAATTTAAATAAATCCCAAATAGTTTGAATGCTTCTAATTTACTTTTGTGATTATTCCTCCCTCCTCCCAGGTTAGCCAACTGAAGATATTGTTGCAATCCGTTCTTGATCAGTGGAGCATTTACAAAGTAGCTTATGAAGGACTGAACAGTTACCTGACAGAAGCCAGATATTCTTTGTCCCGTTTTTATCTTCTTACTGGTTCTCTGGAAGCTGTGAAAGTCCAAGTTGATAAACTTCAGGTGAAAAGAGTTAATTTTGTCTGAAATTGCATGGATGCAGATAACTGTAGATTTTGGATTATAAGAAGTAGAAGACATACTGGCACATTAAAATCATATGGCATTAAGAGAACACTATAAACCAGCCACTGCATGTTTCATTTTGCAGAAAAATTAATTTGGGATAGTTGTTTTCTTTTTAGATTTTTGATGCCATTCTTTAAAATTTTGAGCCATACCATCAAATTGTTACAAATTTTTAAATTGTGCTAATGGCCATTAAAACTAAAGTTTCTCATGCTACTTCATCAGGCTTCAGAGCTACAGGTGCATGTTGAGATCACGTTTTTAGCCCCCCAAGTAGATTGATGATCAAAGAAAATAATGTTCCAGGAGCTGAGACACTCACATAATCAAGTAATTACCATTGTAAAAAAAGTGTATTAGAGCATATTTCTATCAAACAACTTATTTATATGAAACACATGAAATCAAGTTTTCATTCATAATCTAATGCAGTTGATGCATACTATTTTGAAATGCTTCTACATCATGGAATTTTATTAACTCATGGCTTTGCTTTGTTTTGTTATTATTCTACTTTAGAGCCTGCAAGATGAATTGGAAAAACAAGAGAATAGCTTACAGAAATTTGGTTCTGTGACCAATGAGTTGTTGAAAGAATGTCACCCACCAGTGTCTGAAACACTTACCAACACTTTGAAAGAAGTGAATATGAGGTAGAAAATGTTTTTGTGTTAAACTTTAATTTCATTTTTGCTACAGATTTGCTAATTTCAGTAGCAAATCTGTATTTATCCATAATCCAGTTTTCCATAATCCCTATTTTTCTTATCTTTTATTATTTTAAGTTCCTGGGGGTCATGAGGGGTTTATTGAAACAGGTAGGATTATTCCTTTTGCTAAGGACTGGAGTAAAATTCTTAGTTACTGCTCATGATAAATTAAATATCTTCTCCAGTGAGCATTTGGTCATTAATGTCAGTAGTTTTACTCTGTGCTTGACTGCCAACCTAGATTAATAAATACCATGCTGGAAAATAATACTGCACTTGAAATTTGAGAACTTTATCTGAAAACTTTGTTTGCAGTGTTTCAATGGTTTGCATCAGCTTCCTCAAATTTTATGTTGCTATTTCTAGCTGTAGGAAGGGCATCATAGATAGGAAGATCTAAGCCCCTCACCAGTACCTTGGCAAACAGTTCCCCCAGCTTTGAATTCAGGCAAGAACTAGTAAAAGGGTTTACTCAGATACAGGAAGGGAAGATCCAGAAGAAAAAAGATAGTTTGGTGGAAAGCTGAGAATTTTTTTGAAAGCAGAATCACACTGAATTTATTTTAATCTGTGTTAAGTCCTGTCCTAGAAACTGGAAGTGGGAGGAGGGATTATTAAGATACCATATAATTTAACAGTTTCAGTGATGGCTGGCAGAATTTTTGCTCCAAAACCTTTGTTTTTCATCATATAATAATAATTGAGAAATGCTGTGATTTTCTTTGGTAAGGAAATGATTAAACAGATTGGTAACTACAAGCACATTTGAGAAAGCAGGTGTTCCTGATTGCTATTAGAGCAAAAAATTCACTGGGGGATTATTATAGGAAAGAATTCAAAGGGAGATTAGATATTTAATTGGATAATAGAAATATAAAGATTTTTAATATGTCTGGGAGTGTTTTACAAGTGATTTAACACAGAACTTTATGACTTCAAATCCTGCATCAGAGTTTGGGAGAAAATGGCAGGAGAAGAAACAAAGTCTTGTTTACAGCTGTTCTGGGCCTCTTAGGCCCTTACAGGAATCTGCACTTGGCAGTGTGTGGTTGGTCATAGTTGCTTTGTGATGTTGAGGGTACTAAGTGGAAATAGCAGGAGGTTCACTACAAAAAGTGTGTGGCAGCTCTGACCACCATCATTGATAAACATCATCTAAGCTGTAGCACACATTACACACATTGTGATAGCTCAGAACTACCTGGTTTGGTATTGAAAGAGAAATTTCTTGGTTTGGCATTATTTTCATCAAATATCTGAATCTTGATTATTACCAAATTTTTTAAAAGAGACGATGGGAAATAGCAGAAAGAAAGAAGGACACAGATTGTTATTGTGGATTCCCAGACTTCGATCACTTATGCTGTCTCGTCCCCAGGTGGAACAACCTCCTGCAGGAGGTTGCAGAGCGTCTGCGTGCCAGCAGGGCCCTGCTCCAGCTGTGGCAGAGGTACAGGGACTGCTACCAGCAGTGCTCTTCCACCGTCCATCAGCGAGAAGAGCAGACCAATGAACTCCTGAAGACTGCAACCAGCAAAGACATCGCTGATGATGAAGTTACTACTTGGATTCGGGACTGCAATGTATGTTCATTTAAGCTTTGCAGCTTTTCTCAGCTCTGTGGACTAAAAAAAAATCTCGAGGCTCTCCATTGCTAAACTCGAAGTTAGTGTTTTGGAATCTTGTATACTTCGTATTTCATTTTACTGATGCAGCCTAGGCATAGGAGAGACAGCTTTATGTCTGCTACCCAAATCTCATGAGTGTCTCTAAATTTTGATCCCTCCATTAGTTGTTGTGATGTTATTTCAGAAACTTGTATTTAAAGTCTTCTGTCTAGAGAAGGTGGATAAATTACGTCATTTGATTCAGTCTTAAGTTCCTGCTTAATGAAGGTGTTCGTGCTTGGGAAAGTATCTCTACCAAGTCTTTGGAGTTCCTTATAATAGAAAGAAACTCAAAATCCTTTGATTTTATTTCCTCGAATCAAGACTGTTCACATTTTCAGAATGATGGAGATGTCTTTATTCTTCCTTATGGAAGGACACCATTCTCTCTGAAACCTTAAGATTCTTCCTTTTTCAAGATTGTGTCTCGAGGCAGCAGAATAATTTATCTCCTCTCTCTGCTTACATTTTGGTTCTTTTGAGCTTAAGTTAATGTTAACAAAAAAAAAATTAATAGTCTCAATGTAAGCAAAAGAATTGCAGTGAAAAAAAAAACAAACAACATGTTATTGTTTAAAAAATAAACATGTTCATGATCTTTAGGAGCATTTGCTGCCATGGTCAGGCACCATGGACTAGCAATTCAAATTGTTTGGTTCAAATAATTTATTTCCTAGTGTCCCATTCTTTAACAATTATGTTAGGCCATTTACAAAAGTTATTTTTTCAGCCCTCCTGGTAAATCATATCAGGAAGAAAAGGGAGGCCTATACCTAAATCAATTCACAGTGAGGGCTGCCACTGCTTAGGATCATCCTGTCAGTAAATTCAAAAAGTTTCTTTCAACAGTTATTGCCTCATCAACAACTCAGGATTGCTCAAAGGTAGTTGAGCACTGTCTTTTTTCTGTTCCTTTCAGTACAGGTCCTTGACAAATCTTTTTTTATTCTTCAAGTCATACATAGTGTAACTAGAAAGTTTGATATTGAAAGGCAGTAGTAGATAAGTTTTCCTTACAGTGTCTGAGTTCAGTCATTTCATTCTTCTTTTAAATCAGGGGATGATGATATCACCAGAGTGTCAGGTTAACTATTCATGTCCTTATTCAATGCGTTGCAACAGGATGTACTCACAGATTTGAAAACAGCACAGGAGTCTCTGGTTGTTCTTCAAGAACTGGGGGAGGAGCTGAAAAGCCAGGTGGAGGCTTCAGCAGCAGCAGCCATACAGTCTGATCATCTCTCTTTGAGCCAGAATCTGTCAAGCCTAGAACAGGCTCTCTGCAAGCAACAGGCAGCACTTCAGGTATGCAGACAGTGTTTACAGTCTTCAAATGTGATCATCTTGTGGTCCCTGAAAAGACAAAAATTAGCTAAATCTGCCTGGGAAAAGAGGGTAGTGTTACCTGTTAGACAGCTTTTTATAGACTTCCCTGGAAGCCAAAGCTGAGAGTAGAAAATATGCTCAAGTCCTGCAAAGAGACCTTGTAAGAAGGTCCAAATTCTGGGACAAGGATAGCGAACCTCATGCAGGAAAACATCTGCCTGGAATGCCAGATGGCCATGTTTTCAGCAAACAACAATAGTGCTAACAGCTGCATCCACAGCTACTGCTCCCCTGAAGACAACCATTCTTCCCACATATTTCTTTAACAGTAAAAGAGATTCTGAATATTTTGTAGAATTGATTTTTTTGCTGTTCCTATGAATGTCAATGACCAGACTGACACTTACCATTTTGTGTCAAAGCCTGCTTAGTAGATGTAGCCAAATTGCTTGTGTCACCAGGGTCTAAAGAGCAAAAAAAAGGAGTAGAAGAATGTATTCCATAGGAAACTATTTGGATGAAAAAGTGACAAAGGTAGCATTTTCTGTTTGAGAGAAAAGAGGGTTTACTCAAGAAATCCAGCAGTGTCTGGGATGTGCTTATAGTATCACTGTACTGTGAGGAGACAAAATACAAGAAAAGTTTTTAATTTAAAATTGCAATAAGAGTTACTAGTTCTATCTGCTGGTAATAAATTAAACAAGTTTCTTTCATAAAAGTTAGAAAAGATTATCTATTTCAAGGTAAGGAGACATTTATGCACTTGGCTGAAATGTTCCCTTTGCTGTGATCAAAAATTCTGTTCTAAACTTAAAAAATCCAACTAATTCCACACACTGCAAGCAAAGCAGCAGTTACAATTGCTCCTAGCCAATTCAACTGTTTGTCAATCTATGAGTATAAAGAGGAGTGTAATGTCAATAAGGAGGCTGTGAAGCTGAAGTTATTAAACTGTGGAACCTTTTGTATTCAAGGCTGGAGTCCTGGACTATCAGACCTTTGCCAAGAACCTGGAAGTCCTTGAGACTTGGATAACAGAAGCAGAAGAAACATTGAAAGAACAGGATCCCAGTCACTCATCTGATGTCTTGGCAATACAGAGTAGAATGGAGCAACTCAAGGTGACTAATGAACGAAGGAAGTGCTGGGTTTTCCTTCTGTTGGCCAGGTTATTTGTAGTGCAGGATGTGCACAGGTATCATACATGCATTCTATAGGTGGTAAAAGACTATCACTCATGAAAAGTGTAAGACTGAGAACTTGAAGTTTGATGGCAGTCAAGGAATGATTGTCACATTGTCACTGAGTAAAGATGAAAAGGGCAGTCAAACTATGCAGAATAAAATTAATAAGAGATCACAATGGGCATGGAAACTAGCAGGTTTTAAGTATTTCCTTCATCTTATTTTCTCCCAGCTTTTTTTGACTTTATTCAATTCCTGTCTCAGTGGCATCTCATTTAGATATGAAGTCATTTATATATTTGGGTAATTTGATATACTGAAGAAACATTCATAGTGTGTATTGTGCGATCTCCATTTAAGGTCTTGCACACTTTTCTTTTCGTGGATCTTCTTTTTCCCTCTCCTTTTTTTCAGAGGCCATGACAGGAAGGTGCTGAACTTTGTCATCTAGGCTATTTTTGTCATTGTAATCTTCCATTATTTTTCTGTCAAGATTAACTAAGGACAGAATTCCACTTTGTACATGCTAAAAAACAGAGCATTTTCCTTATGGAGTGAATTGAGTATTTCTGTACTGCAAAACAAAAATCTAAAAATAAAAAGTTGAATAATTTCAGTGGGAATTTACCAGCCTACAGTTCAGGCTAAGAAACAAGGAAAAAGGCTCACTTATTTTGCCAGTATAACCATACGGTTTTGAACACCAGCGTGCTTCTTCAGCTCTGAGCTGTAAATTATCAATTCAGCAAAACACTTCAGTGCAATTTGAGTATACTTCTCTGCACACTTTTAAACATGAACACCAGTGTTCTCCTGGTCTGGAATCAGAAGATGAATACTGAAAATGCAATTTTTTCCATGGCATAGAGATTGCTTACCACTTGGTATTGCAGTGGGCCATTCTAAATCTAGTGCTAGTTCTAAGTGCTAGTTCATAATTTTCAAGTCAATAATAATGTAAATCCTGAACTTCCCAGTTACAACTTCTGTTGTTTTTTGCAGAGTCACATGCTGAAGTTCAGCAGCATGGCCCCTGATTTGGACCGTCTCAATGAGCTGGGTTACAGGCTTCCTCTGAATGACAAGGAAATCAAAAGGATGCAGAACCTGAACAGACATTGGTCTGTGATCTCATCTCAGACTACTGAGAGATTCAGGTGGGGATAAATAAAGATTGTTCTACAGTTTTCTACAAGTTAGAAAGTATAGCTTTTGCAGAACATAGAAACATTTCAGGTATTTTATTGACTAAAGTTCCTTTTCTTTGGTGTACTTATAAGTAAAGAGCAAAGCCATTGAGCTGAGATGCTAGTTTTGCCACAAATTAATGGAATTCGAAATGAGTAGGACTGCTTCTTTTCTAAGAATTGACTAAATAAATTCAATGAGGCAGCTAAGTGGGAAAGGTGTTACTCTGATTTGGAATTACCTGAACCCATCTCTCTTTTTTTCTTTCAGTAAGTTGCAGTCTTTCTTGCTGCAGCAGCAAACCTTCTTGGAGAAATGTGGGACTTGGATGGATTTATTAGTTCAGACTGAGCAGAAATTGGCAGTAGAGGTTTCAGGAAACTACCAAAGGCTTTTGGAGCAACAGAGGGAACATGAGGCAAGTAATCACGCCTATTTATACATTGCTAATACACATACAATTTATACATAGAAAGAATGCACATTCTTTTTTTGAATGATACAATAGCATGCCTTGAATTGTATTTGTGTGCAGCATATGAGAAAAACTTAAAAACATAATCATGCAAATATGTCAATGATAGCAGCGTGGAGGAGGACTTGAGTGTCTGTGTAATGCGTCATTGTGCCTATGAGTGCGTGTCCCCTGCGTTTAGTCTACTTCAGATTCATTTGTACCAAGGAAACCAAAGCTCCTTTAAAAACCTAACAATTCTCATGCTGTTTGGCTCTTTCCCTTCACTTATAACTGGAGAAAATCTTTATTCTGATGTTGTTTATTTTTTACTAAGTTATCAATGCATATAGCATTTGAAAAGCATGTTAAAGGAGGAGCTTTCTGTCAAGTACTGAGTTATACAATTCACCACGGGGGCCTCCATTTGGTAACATTTCCTTGGAGAACAAACTGATTTGGTCTTGCTGCTTGCTAGAGTCATTTGTTTGTAACAAATCAGGAGCTAGCTCAGCTTTTGCTGCAGGGAAAAACTGATTCAGAATTTTTACTAGTACTAGATTCAGGGTTCATGATTCTTCTGTGAAGTCAAGTGGTGCACATTTTTTCTCAACCCATATAGTTACTGCCAAGATTTCTGTTAAAGATCAAGTAAAAGAAGTCAATTTTCATACCAGAGCTCCCATGTGGCCCCAGTAGTTTCAGTTCCCACAACTTTTTCAGCTGACCTTCCCCTAGACTCAGGCTGAATTACAGGAAGAGTTGTGTCATTCCCCCTCTCCTGTCTTATATCTCACAGCATAGTGTTTGAATGAGTGTCTGATAGCAAAAAGTAATTCACAACCTATTTTAGCATACGTGTGCCTTAGCATCTAACTGTCTTTGCTTTCACAAATGTCATCCATTTCATTTGCTTTCATTGCTGCTAGCATTAACTGGACAGTCTCTGCAAGTTTAAACAACTCAGGTCTTTGAGATTTGAATGTCCAGAAATAATTTCTAAGTGGATAATTTCCTACTTTTGTTGTATCCAGTCATAGCTATAATTGTCTGAAGGGAGTTAGGGCAGTTTTCTTGCATTCATTTGTCTTGAGATCTCAGCTTAATTCTTTCCTGAAACTTTGATCTGCGCAGATGAACATTACTTGAGCGTTCTACTTAAGCGCTTTTTTTTTGCAACTGTAAAGTCATCTCAGAATTAAGATGATTAATATCTGTTTTTCTAAATATTGCAGTTCATCCTTAAAAAAGTAACCTGCTCTTATTTTTTTAACCTTATTTTTGGCATTTTTTATAACCAAAATATATTCATTCACAAAATGTCCTCTTCAGTGCTTCCTGATAGTCACTAAGAATTTTCTTTCCACTACCTGTGGCTGAACTTCTTGAGATGCATTTTCACATTGTATTTTTGAAAATAATGAAAAAAGATTCTGTTTCCACCTGAATTCCTTGAATAGATACTGAAATGCTTCCAGATTTATTATTGCCTTTCTAGTGACTCGTAACTTTTGCTGGTTTTTACCCGAAGAAGACCCCAACCACCTCAGTGGCCTTATTTAGAAATATCTTCCTGGAGGAGTGTACAAGGTGGAGGTGATAGCTTTTTCAGGCATCATGTGCTATCACTGACATCTGCATCAGTCTCATAATCACTCTTGCAGGGTTCTCCAGTACATGGGACAGTCCTTGGGGCTCCTCTGCACTGGGAGTGCACTGAGCCAAGCCAGTGGCTCTCAAACCACTTGAGAAAGTGCTGGCAGGGGAAGGGGAAGGAAGTTCCTTGCCAACTCGGTTACCAAATTTTTCCCGAGCATGCTGATGTTGTGCATTTCAACACTTGCCCTCCTTTCTTCAGTGTTTGAACTCCTGTTTCTGTGATTCGTGGTGATCTACATATGAGAATAAATTTGGGTGAGAAGGGGTCCCGGGTAACAGAGTATCCCTCTTACGTACAGAGTGTAAATATCAAAAGGGATGGTGACTGAAATATCTCTACTTTTGTGTAGGGCTTAAGTACATCCACCTTAACAAGAGTTCCTCATGCTTGATAAGCTTTTATTTCACCTGTCCTCCTAAAAAAAGTATTAAAATTTTCCCTTTTGAAGGAATTGGTTTTGCTGGTTTTCAGTTTTGTTTCATTTTCAGATTCTTGGGGGTATGGAGTGAGGGGAGGGTGGGAAAGGTTGGGGTTTTTGGGTGGGGAACTTGTTTAACCAGTTGCAGCCAGTTGTGTTCTGTTTATTCTCGATCTGTCAACAGTGCTGGTAGATGGTTACCTCCTGTGCTTCATGTCCCCTAACTTGACAAAAATAGATGTGACAGAAAGCAAAATTTTTGCCTTTTAGTTCAGCTTTCTGAAATTCTCAGTGCCACACTATTGTGGCTTCTTTCATGAGATAATAATAGCATTGAGTTTCCCTCTGATTCAGGTTTAGTAAATTATAATCGCCAGGAGATTCAAAGAACAGTCTCAAATATTTCTGTAAAGAAGTCAGACAACACTATTTCTTTCTGTGAGAAAATTTATGACCTGAGTGGCACTTCAGAGTTAACTCAGTGATTCAGAGAGGCAAAATCTCATTTTAAAAAGTTACTGTATCATCTAGAAGACCTAAACTACATACAATGTGCTTGAGGGATTTAAATGTGCAGGTGCCAGTGGGTATTCTGCTGGCAGGTGCCGATGCAGGGATTGGTATAATCACAATTTGAGCTGGTGGGACACCATATAAGAGGAGTGGAGAATAGTGGCTCTTAGTTCAGGCAAGGGTGAACTTCTATCAACTGCAAATACCATTACTAACAAAAGAAAAAAAAATCTCAAGCTTCATACCAGTATGCTTTTTCTTTGAAGCTCTCTGTAAACCTTTTAAACATAGAGTTGGTCCAGGAATGCCTGAGTGTAACTTCTTTGACATAAAAATATTCCTGAAGAATCTTACATAGAGACGTGGTCCATTACTAGAAGAAAATATGTTTTTAGAAATAAATTTAGGTAGTATATACACTTGAGTTATGTTTTCTTAAGTAGCAATTAGGAAATTCTTTGTCTTAAGTAACATTTAAGTAATAAGAGGGCTTTAAAAGTATTGTGGAAGTTTATTATGCTGTTATTATTTGTGGGGAAAATTGGAAAATAAATATGAAAACTTGGAAGAAGTGGAAAATGGATTTCTAGCTCCTATACATAACTGTTTTCTTCTTTTAAGGCTCTATTGGCAATGTTAAAGTGTATTAAAAGTTTATATAGCACTATCACATATGGTCTGTATAACAAAGCAAAAGATTATAAAATTCTTAAACATGTCAAAAAATAAAAGTACCCTTTCTGTCCAAGCAAAAAATACCGTATCTTGTAGATATTGTTGTAGGTTATAATGTCAATCACACAGCTGTACTCAGAAACATAAAACCTATCTCCTGTTGATATAATTTGGCTTTATAATATTGGTCTTGAGGAACTAATAATGATTACTAGAAGCAGCAAGTAATTCTAAAATAAGAGTTTTCAATATGTTTCTATGAAGGTCATGAAAAAACTCCCATTGAATTAATCTGAAATGTGATTAAGTGTATGAAAATTCATTTTTATCAGTGCATACAGACAGAATTAAAAAGTAAGATCTTGTTTTAACCTCCTTGTCTCCTGTACAACAGCTATTCCAGGCAGAGATGTTCAGCCGCCAGCAGATTTTGCATTCAATTATCTCTGATGGGCAGCACCTCCTAGAACAAGGACAGGTGGATGACAGGTAGACATTGCTGTATTGTTGCTGCTGCTGGTTATGAGAAGTTATACTTAGACTAGTGGAAGACTCCCAAACAGAGAAGGTAGCAGATGGCAGTGTTCAGATCATGCTCTTCTGAAGTGGAAGTTACTATTGCTGTGGTTAAGCTGTTAATTAGCCAGATCTTTAGACATTGTTCTTTAGAATGCTATGGGGCATGTGAATGTGTTTGGGAATACAACAACCTTCTGAGGCTGCTTCTCTGACAAAGATTTGTCCTAGAATATCAAGCGTATACATATATATATGTACATCAAGCATATACATATATATTTATTCCGATATATTTTCAAAATGTTACTTTCACCAAAGGAGCCTGCAGTGACACTACGTTTGATTTATGCCACCTGGGGATTTGCCTCCATCAGGAGGATTCCCTGCTGCCATTTAAGAGCACCTGCAGGCTTAATGTGATAGAATAGGAATTCATTGTTGCCTAGGATTTAATTTTAAACACTTGTGATCAAATGAATGAAAATCAGTGGAACACCAGTGTCTTCACACTTGTGCATATGCATTGACTTTGCTAAGGTCGTCATGGTACAAAGATGAACTGTTTTTTGGAATGTGAGAATTTTATTAATACTGTCTGTATCTTATGCCTGCTTTGAACTCAGTAGTAAATCTGGGGGTGAATTGTGAAATCTCCATGATTTACTATTAATTTGACTAATCCAAACTGGCAAAACCTATGGGTTTTCTTTGTATATTTCTAGGAAGAAGGTAGAAGAGTTTTGTGCATTAGAGGTTTTGGGGTTTTTAAGGTGTCAATAATTGGATCCCTTTAACTCTCCCTGTACGGGAAGTGTGAAGCTCTTATTCCTCAGTCAGTCTTCACAAGACTTCAGTGCTTTTAGTGTTTTGTAATTGGCTGACAGACACCTTCCTTTTCACTTCAATGTATTTCATTAAGCAAACATATCCAAATATGAAGGTTACTGTGTCTTTTTCATTATTTATCTATTTATAACAGGGATGAATTTAATCTGAATCTGACTCTTCTGAGTAATCAGTGGCAAGGAGTAATTCGCCGAGCACAGCAGATGAGGGGGATCATTGACAGCCGGATTCACCAGTGGCAGCGCTACAGGGAGATGGCGGAGAAGCTGCGCAAGTGGCTGCTGGAGATGTCCTGTCAGCCAGTGACCAAGCTGGGCAGTGTTCCTATCCCACTGCAGCAAGCAAGAGTGCTGCTGGATGAAGTGCAGGTATGTGCGGTGTGTTTGAAGAAAAAGGAAAAAATCCCTGCCTCTTTTACAGTCTTCACTATTTAAAAGGCTCTTTAAAATGTCTTAAATTCAGCTGCCAGTGTTGAACTGTCTGCTCTGCCAGTTCTTTTCTGGAACTGACATGACACCAGAAGTGTGATGGAAGCAAAGGTGGAGTTCATAAAGAACATGAAAGAACTTAGTGGGCCCTCACTCTCCAGCCGCACTTGCTTCTGTTTTTGCTTTCAGCCAGTGTTACACTGAAACAGCCTTGAAAAGAGTGATGACTTGCTTGAGCAATGTATACTAGATAACAAGGATTCCTTGAGTGTCCATCTTCATAAGAGGTCAACAGTGTCTAGTAAGCAGCTTGGTGTCTTCAAGCTTTTAGCTGGAAGACGGATATAATAATAATAACCCTTAAAAGCATAACAGGCTCTAGAGGGAGGAAATCTTTCTTTTTAAGAGCAGTTGAGATACTGACATTAATGGGGTGAAAGAATCTTGCATGTCTTCATCTCCTTGGAGAAATTTTCTAAAGGTTTGCTGCAGTAAATGATTGTGAAAATGTTAGGTTAAGATATTTGGGCCGTAGCTCATGCATAAGACAGGATATGCAACCAAGTAAAATATGGGCTTGAGAGTGAATTACTGAATTGTAATTAAGTGCTAATTGTAATTAAAAGGATAAAGCTGACAGAAAACTATTAATATTTTCAGCTGAAGGAGAAAGTTCTCTTAAGGCAGCAAGGGAGTTACATCCTCACTGTGGAGGCTGGGAAGCAGCTGCTGCTCTCTGCTGACAGTGGAGCTGAGGCAGTCCTGCAGGCAGAGCTTACTGAAATCCAGGAGCGCTGGAAGATAGTTAGCACTCAGCTGGAGCAACAAAAGAAACAGCTTGCTTTGCTGCTAAAAGTAAGTGTGCAATTCCTTCTGTACTTCTTCAGCAAGTTTGTAGTTTCTCACTGTGAGCCCTGGCGGAGGAAAGCTCTCTCAATGGACAAGCACAAATACAGGAACTGCATTTACAGTACATGAACTAACAATTTACCTTCACCACCTCTGAAACTGGGAGTGGTAATACTTCATAACAGGCTTGCATGTCAGTTGTTATATTGTAATTGATATTTCCAGAATACTGCTAATAAAGTATATCCATACCACTCCTATTTTCAAAATAGAGCAAAAATTTATTTTATTTTGCACAAATTTTTACACATATTTGTATTGGGTTTGAGCGTCAGAGTTTTTCTAGGTGGAAGCTGCAGGGATGACTTTTGGGAGCTGCCAGAAGCTTCCCCTGTGTCAGATGGAGCCAGTGCCAGCCGGGTCCATGATGGACCCACTGCTGGCCAAGGCTGAGCCCAGCAGTGATGGTGGGAGTGCCTCTGGGATAACACAGTTAAGAAGGTGAGGAAAAAATACTGTGCAGGAGCAATTGCCTCCAGAGAGAGGAGTGAGACAATGGGACAGCGGCAACCTTGCAGATACCAAGGTCAGTGAAGGAGGGGAGGAGGCACTCCAAGAGCCAGAGCAGAGATTACTCTGCAGCTCATGGTAGAGACATGGAGGTCTATGGTGAAGCAGAAATCCACCTGCAGCCCAAGGAGGTCCACAGAAAAGCCAAGATCCACCCACAGCCCATGGAGGACACACACCAGAGCAGGTGGATGCCTAAAGGAATCTGTGACCCCATGGAAAGCCCACACTAGGGCCGTTTTTCTGGCAGGACCTCTGACTCTGTACCAGACCGTTGTTGGAGCCTGTTCCTGAGGGTTTGGAACAAATGCATGGAAGAGACTCTTTCCAGAGTTGTTTGTGAAGAACTGCAGCCCATGGGAAGAGCTCATGGAAAAGTTCATGGAGGATTCTCTCCCATGGGAGGGACCCCATGCTGGAGCAGGGGACGAGTGTTCAAAACATCACAGGTTATTTTCACGCAAGGTCATATTATTTGATATGGCTAATTTTCCATCAAAATAATCATGAAATACTGGCATAGACTGGAAAAAAGGAAAGAGAGAAATCCAAAGGCAGTGGTAGAAGGAAAATCTTCTTGAAACAGAAGACTTAGTTTCAATATACTGCAAGTTTTACAGGTTCTGTGTTTTCTGGTATCACACAACTGGTATTCTTTGGGGGCTGACTGGCTTATTAGAGATCTTTTTGTCTTAATATAAGGCTTTAACAAGCAGGTGAGGCAAGTAAAACCATACTGTTACTTGATAGGGTTTGTTTTCATTGAACACATAAAAACTTTGGAAAGTAAGCAAACACTAAAGCACGGTGTAGCTGCTAGAATCCTGATTTAAAGAAGATACTACTGGTACTTCAATCTGCCCTGAATTTGCAGTTTCCCCAACGAGTTTTGGTTTTTTTTTTCACAGAGATTAATGCACCTGAATGAAGCTCTTGTAAAAGAATAATGGTGTGTTTAATACCGGCATTCAAGAAAGGAAGTGGAAAATTAATTTTGTCAGGGAGAGACTTTGCTGAAAGGATGGAGTTGGATCTAGACAGAATTTTAATAACAGAAACCTTTGTGTATTTCTGCTAACAGAGACCTACACACAAAAAATTCTACACATTTCTACACACGGCTCAAACTCTGAGATTTCTTGTATTATTTAGAGGACATGTTATTTTTAGGAAAACTGACTGACATAAGTACAACACAGATCAGAACTGAAGTCCAATAAACATTCTGCTTTCAGGACTGGGAAAAATGCGAAAAGGGCATAGGAGACTCCCTGGAGAAGCTAAGATCATTCAAGAAAAAGCTTTCTCAGCCATTGCCAGATCACCATGATGAGTTGCATGCAGAGCAGATTCGATGCAAGGTAAAGCACTTCCATGTTGCTTGTTGTCTCGTCTTTGTTTGCCCTTGTGTCTAACCTCTTCTGTTGTTAACTGGGTTCATATTACTGACAATGCAAACCAGTCAGCCATCCCCGTGACAAGAAATATATGGGCACCATAATACCAGAGTGATCTCACCATAATGCAAATCCTTCAGAGTAAATATAGATCTGATCAAGTGATACCAGAACAGGGTCTGAAAAATACTGTAGAAAGGGCTTTAGGACCGTGTGGTTTTATTATGGAAATTCTAAACTCAAATTTAAACTCAGGGTATCTAAACTTCTGGTTTAGTAATTTTTGTTTGAGGTGAAGAGACTTTGGGGGATTTTAAACAACACTTCTAGGCTATGTTGTTTACATTTTGGAAGTGGATTACAAACTTGAAAATGTTTTCAATACAGAGAAGTCCAAACCAGTGCTTGAACTTCCCACTTACCTTTGAACTTCAGAGAGTTGATTACTATCTTAGTTTGCAACTTCTTGTTAAAAGGTTGATGTTTCATTCTCTACTGGGGAGTTAATATCATCATAACTCTGAAAATATTGGTACGTTTGGGGTTGATATTTTCTTTTTGTTTGAGATGGGACTGAAACAGTCTTCTTAACACGGTGGGTCTGCTCAGTTGTGACTTAAATCAGTGGGTAACACTGCTTGTCTGTTTTATCAACATACTCAAATTTTTATTTTGTAGCAAACTGGTCCTTTTTCCTTGTGTTTTTCTTTTAAGGAGTTAGAGAATGCCATTGAAGGCTGGACAGATGACCTTGCACACCTCTCCCTGCTGAAGGAGACTCTGTCTGTATATATCAGCGCAGACAATATCTCAATCCTGAGTGAGAGAATAGAACTCCTGCACAGGCAGTGGGAGGAGTTGTGCCACCAGGCAAGTACAGCACTGAGCACTTATGGGAGCAGTATGCAGGCTACAAAAGTGTTGGGAGAAAAATTGAATCCAAGTGGCAGCTTTTAGAAAAGATTTGTGTAGACACACCTGTATTCAAAAGTGAATTCTTTCTGAGTCAGGGGAAACATCCATTGAAATATTCCTTTAGTTATTGCTAGTGCTTCTAGATCTCTTGAACTTTGTCATGTCTGTGAGGTCGTATTTAAACAGCCTTGAAAAATCAACAACACAGAGTCACACTGTTAGCTGTGGGACTTGGCATGGCTGGCTGGGAAAAAAACACAGAAATAATACAGTTACACTTTGCTTTGGTGGAAGACCTGTGCTCAGAAAGGATTTCCCCTCCCCACTCAACATTGCCCTATTGTACCTTCAGTTCTGCTGATACCTTCTCCTTCTTCAGGCCTCAGTGTCCACATTTCTTCTAGTCTGAGGGTGACTTCCTTGCCTGCAAAATGGAGCTGAGGAGTATTGTTTAATTTTTTCAGGTGCATCATGCTATTAGTGTGCTTTTGGCCTCTGATTTGCACTCCAGGTAATGGAGTCTTCCTAACCCAGCTTTTCAGATTATGCTGATGTAATTTCTGTGGTTCAGTAGAGCTTGCAGTCCAGATATGCTGGGGCTAACTTGAAATAGTTACCTTAGGTAAAGTGCCTCTGAAGGCTTCAAAAACACTCCCAAAGTAGGAAAAAATCCTCACAGTTACCAGCACAGAACTTATGAGTTAGTTGCATTTCAATAAGCAAGTGTAGGTGCATCTAAATTATTATTCAGTCACTGCTTATATGTTTATGGTAAAAGAAGGAGCCAAGTAAAGAAGTTTTACCTTAGTTTTGAGCATGCTGAGTGTTTCAGGAAGTAACCTAGTGCAACGCTTCATTCATCTGCTGCTTATTTCCGGAAAGTTGTCATCAAGTTTAGAACCACAAAAAGGAAATGCAAGATCACGTGTATGCCCCTGTTCAAGCTAACACAGTAGCTGAAAAGTACATCACTTTAATTTGTGAAAGAGCTTCATCTTTTCAGCTGAAATTACGATACTAAGTCAAAAATAACCCAGATCACAGTGGGGAGAAAGTAAGTAGTTGTATCCATGTCTGAAACTGGAGAGATGACTTTTCTGCTTAGCATGTCCTGCTGTTTTGATTTCAGTGTCCATCTTGGTCTGCCACTGCAGATGGTACCACAGTTACAGCTATTTCTTAAATGCAGCAATGTTTTCCTTCCTTCTGTGTTAACTGCAGCATTTGCTTGTTTGATGTGTCATGCCTAATCTTTCCTGTCAGGGCACACCTCAGTGCCTTGGAAACTCTCAAGGTGTCATGCCTATACACAGGGAATAGTTATCTATGATATTAGTGTATGGATTTAGCTTTGTATTCATGTGCTCGTGCACAAAAGGCACAGACTTTTGGACTTAGGCCTGTACTACATTTGTATCTATTTTTTTTATGCTTTGGTGAAGCATTTTTCTTTTTAATTTAATCACTGAGACTAAAAATAAACTAATTCATTTTATAAAATTTTGTAAGTGAGTGAGAATTGTAAGAAAATACAGTTTTTATCTTCTAATGAAAACTTCAGGTTAGAGATGTTATGAAACAACTTATTGACAGACTACTGAGCTTAGCACTTGGGTGCCTGTCTCTGCACAGGATGTAGCTAACAGGAAATCTGAGATCAGCACTTACCCCTGAACTTGCAGGCAGTCACAGAAATTTTTTGTGTACAACCCCAGTTTGGTTCAATAGCAAGTAAGTGGCTGAAACACTTTTTCAAGGCTAGAGGAATTCACATTGAGGCACAAAGTGTTTTAAGCATGTCTTAAATGCGTTTGCTATTTTAGTTTCATTTACACTTTGCACATGGTTTCAGGTCTCCTTGCGTCGACAACAAGTTAGTGAGAGACTGAATGAGTGGGCTGTCTTCAGTGAGAAGAACAAGGAGCTCTGTGAATGGCTGACGCAAATGGAAAGTAAGGTGTCTCAAAATGGAGACATCCTCATAGAAGAAATGATTGAGAAACTTAAAAAGGTATAGTGTACAGTTACATACTCTTCTTTACCTGTTTACTTGTTTGTGAATTAGCTGAAATTAAGGTTTCACCTTACCCTGATGTGTTCTGGTGTTTAAGTTCTCTCGCTATGCATCATTTTCCTGTCTTTCTTGGATAGGACCTCCCAGAATATCAGAAAATTAAGTGAATGCAAAGTCAGAGGCATCTGAATGCTTTAATAAGTGTCCAATCAGAATTGCCTGTAATGAGTTAAACTATAGCATATTTATGGAAGGCATTGTGGTTTGGGTTGTGTTGGGTAGGTTTTTTCATTCTTCTGGTAGTTGTTTTTGTTTATCCATCAAATATATAGGAGGTGGTCACTCCCGTGTACCAATCAACTGAAAAAACAAAGTTCACTTGTATTTTTGCACCATTCCTTTTGTAGTGTAGAGCAGAGTATATTTAGAATAGGTACCCTGTCTTCTGATTGCTCTTTACTCTGTAGGATTATCAAGAAGAAATTGCTGTGGCCCAGAAGAACAAAATCCAGCTTCAGCAAATGGGAGAGAGACTTGCTAAAGCCAGCCATGAGAGTAAGGCATCGGAGATTGAGTACAAACTTGGCAAGATCAATGACAGGTGGCAGCATCTTCTAGATCTTATTGCAGCAAGGTAAGACAGTTGTTTTGTTTCTAAGTTTCAAGTGGGACAGATTAATATGCTGGACATCATGCTTTTAAAATCCTTTACTGTCTGCCTTTTCATCATAAATTCTGAAATAAATTTATTCTTAACCATCAACACATTTCTGTGAAAATTAATTTGCTGTTTTACTTTATAGTACAGGGCAACATTTCTTTAAGAAGAGTAATTTCAAAGCTTCATTATAATAATGTGGTGATGGTGGTAGGTTGGACTTGATCTTAAAGTTTTTTTCCAAACTTAACTGTTCTATTTTTCTACAATATAGGATCACTTGCAATCAGATTTAGTGAGCCTTGCTCTAGTACCATCTTACTTTACATGTGCTTAAAACTGGTTGCAAATGTAGTTTTTCTAAAATTTTCTTGACAGCAGAATCAAAACAGTGCCTTTGTAGTTTTGTATTTCAAGAAGAGCAGGTCCAAAACTAAGTCTTAAGTTTTCTGCCCCAGATCATTTTTTTCATGAATGGAGAAGAGTAACTGCAGGCAGATGTATGCACACTGGGCTTAAGGACTCTCTTTATTCAAGGTCAAAAGTATAACAGCAATTTTCAGAACTTAAAAAAATTCAGGATTGTTGTTTGATATGTAAAGAAATTTATTTATTTGTTTCAACAGTTACTGTTTAGCTGTGCTACAGCCTTCCTTCCATTACCAGCAATAATTTTCTCACAATTTTGCACTTCATGAATTGCATAAATAGCTCATATACTTTATAATTCACATTTATTTGGTGTAAGGACATATGCATTAGTAATAGTTTAGTCCTGTTAGCAGCAAAAATGTTTGTTTATTTTCATCGTCTTTTTTTTGTCTCTTCTTTTTTCATATAGTTTTAGTGCATTCTTGCTCTGAAATCTCTTAGCATGAGAGCAATAAATTTTATGTAAGCAGAAGCATTCCAGTGGCTACAGCTCCTTTAATAGTAGTTCATTTTAAAGTAATGAACACCATATCTTTCTTACAGAACAATTAAGTCAAGAAGTGTTGCATTACCATCGAGGAGCCTGCTTGGTTTCAGTGGTTGTGATACATCACCAATTGTTGAACTTAAAATATATTTGATATATTTTTATGTTATTCTTTTGAAATGCTTCTCAGAGAAATGTTCAAATAATACCTTCAGGAAGTTTCTAGCATAAAGGGATTGCATTCAGAAGCTACAGAACACATAATTATCTGTCTTGTCTATTGAGTATTACAGATTAGTCCCACCACAGGGAGAGGTGAGGGTTTAGGATTTTGTATCATCCTCAGGTGGGGAGACATAAGATGCAGTACTATACGCTTAAACCCTCTCATTCTGCTATCATGAAGTGTCAAGTCCTAGTTCTAAACTAATGGGTGTAAAATATTATTTACTTTTATTTCCAGATCATTTCAGCTTAGCCTTCTCAACTGTCATGCTCATCATTATTGTATGCAATTAAACATCTAACTCTTTACATTCCAGTGCCCACTGAAGTGAAAAAAAAAACAAAAAACTCTGCAAACTTGCTGAAGTTTGGATATAAATTGTGGAAAGGTTTGATGCTAGGCCATGAAAATTTTGGTAGTTCAGCTGTATCTTAGGCTGGAAATCATTAAAACCCAAGATGTTGATTAATGTATGCACAAAATGCTTGTATTGATGTCTAATTACCAGTGGACAAAAGGGACATCCCCCAAGATAATTCTTTAGAAGGCTTCAGAGGCCCTTTAGAATATATTTGTATAAATTGGCATGTGTTTCTGTTATGGTATTTTGGAATTTGGAGTGTATCATATAACATAATTATGCCTTCATTCAGCTAGTAAAGGCATATGAGTTGTCCTGGTACTGAGAATAAAATACATCTTTTCTCATTCCGGATGCCTGCCAGTATTAATAAATTATTAGAACCTGCAGACTTTTCTGCAGTGCTACAGTAATCCCTTGCCTGGAGCATTTTTCTTTTCCTACAGCTGTGAACTAATAGAAAGTTTTGTGTGAAAATGCTTTAGTAATATTTTATGGTAATACATGTCTGGTCTGAATCTTTTCCTGTCAGTTTTGTACTGTGTGGTGAAACTCCTCCAGTCGCCTGTAAAAGCATCTTTCTTTGTCACATTCTGTTCCCTTACCCGTTATTGTTAATTGCCCCTCTATTCAGAGAAGGTCTGTAACTACAGAAGTGACAGCTGCAGAATTGTCTCTGCACCAGAGACTTCCATTTTTTACCTCCTAGAATCTTGTAATCCTTTCAGATGAATTTTTCTGATATGTCAGCCTTGTGAAAAAAGTTGCCATTGTTTGCAGTCAGGAAACAGTGCTATTGCTGCAACTACTCAGGCTTTGCAAAGAAGGTTTTGTATGTGGTTTCATCCTTCCCCCTACCACTCCCAGTCCACATTCCTGGAGATCAAATCTGGCACATGTTGATGAATGCAGGTTTTATTTAGAAGCATGACCATTTGTCACCATCCAGTATCATGTTATCGGGCAACGGCTGATAACATTTGTTTGGCATGAAACATTTTCTGTACAGTACTCCCCAGCAAAGTACGTCCCCTCTCCTCCCCCCCTCCAATAGAACAATGTTTGCAGGCTTTTGGAGTGGAAGTTCTTCTTTTTAATACTGGAAAATTTCATGGTTGTGGTGGAAGACTTGCATGCTGTGAGGATGGCGGAGAACAACAGTGTGGATTCAGACCTCCCAGACTGTAACTGTGATATCACAAGGCAGGCAGCTATTTTCGTTTGCTTTTGATTGATACTATTCTTTCTGAAGTCTTGGCTTGCTGGGAAACTAACTGAAATATTGATATGTAGAAATTAGTACTATAGCTAGAAACTACTGTTTTCTGCTCAGTTGAACAACAGTTGACAGTGATAACAGCATATTTTGTTTTACAGCTAGTACTTTTGGATCCTGGAATAATTTTTTCATAGTGAAGGAGACTTAGAAGTAGTAAAATCTCTTAGCTGTCTGAGAGAAACTGTGGACTGATTTTACTGCTGTTTTCAAATACGAGAGCATGCACACACATGAGAATAAACAGACTGTATCTGTCTGCTTAATGTTTGTGTCATCAAAGGGGCATGACTACAAGCAAAAGGAAGAGAAGGAAAGAAGCTCTGTAAAGAAAGTATTTCAGACTTAACTTATCAAAGCCTGACTGTCCTGTTCATATTAACAACTGTTTTGTAATACTTGAACTCAGCCTACATCATCTTGGATTTTTGATTCAGCTTCTCTTTTTCCCTTTTCTCATTATCTTTTCTAGACATTTAGCTGCTGTTCAAGATTCCAGAAATTCAGTCTTTGAAAGAGCAAACTGATTGGAGTAGTAAATTTAACTGGCTTTACTGGTGTCCTACTGCACAGTAGTACTGTACTTTGGAAATTAAATACTTTTTTACTCATAAAAATATTATTTTTAAACTGATATTTTCAAAGCTGATTTTAATAGTGCAACATTTTTCACTATTTCAGTGTTTCTTTAATCTTTGTCTACTGTTCCAAATAGATTTTTTTTTAAAAGCACCTTTTCTGTTCTGGTGTCTACTGTACAGACTTAGCCAACATGCTCTTACTGAGTTTTTTCATGTTGCTTTTAANTAGTAAGCAGCTGTCTAAATGACTAATGCAGTAGTCACTCCTATATGATGCATTTTTCTGTACTTACAGGGTTGTTCCCATTTAGATTTAAGTGGAATTTAAGATTTTCTTCTTTAGGACTAGTTGAATTAAATATATCTGTGCCTAATTTTAGCTCCAAGTTGTTTTCCCACTGTCTTCGCCCAATGTAGAATATTAGACATTATTAATAGACAATATAAAGTTATTGGTTTCTTGGAGAAATTGAGGCACATTAATTGGAACATGAAAATATAAGTATCATAAGCCCATTCAAATGGTTAGATGATTTTTCATCAGTAAACCATGAAAATATTTGATTTCTGCTGTATTTTCCTTTCTGAGAGTTTAAGTATTTGTAAATTGTAAGAAGACTGGGGTGTGTGCTTTATGAAAAACAACCTTCAAACTATGTCTTGGTTCCAGCCCTTTGATTTCAGTGCAGATTTTTTATTATCAAGGAGAAAAGTTATCTCAAGTCTTTCACAGTAACACATGCAGTTACTGTGCTGTCTAGTGGTGCAACAAAGGCATGAAATGATTAGTGCAATCATTAACACATGAAACATAATCTTGCAAATGAAATCTCAAAACATCAAAATTACACTTGGCTAGGGATCCCACATACCTGATTTTAGATTTGACCTTTGTCTCTTAAGCAGA
>WBNO01019100.1:85574-119488 GCA_013400575.1 Peucedramus taeniatus | reverse complement strand
GCGGGCCGCCGCGCGCGCTTCGCGCGAGACGCACGGCAAGTCTCGCGATGCCTCGAGGGCCTCAGGGCGTGAGGGCGGGGAGGGCCCGGCCCCGGCCGGAGCGCTGGGGAAAAAGCGCGAAGGACGGAAATGGCAACACCTGGGAATTCGGGCTTCTGGACACGCCTCGCGTGTGAGTAAAGCTCTGAGTTTCTTTAGGCGCGGAAGGAAACGGGGTTTGCTGCTTGTTTTCCCTATTTCATGCGGCTTAGCGCAGCTCCAGCCCGACTTGTAGATGAAGCGTTACCTGAGCATCATAGACTGCCCTTAGGGATTTAAAGTTCATCTCGTTCCAACCGCTTGCCATGGGCAGGGACACCTGCTAGACCAGGCTGCTCAGGGTCACATCCAACCTGGCGTTGAACCCGTCAGGAATGGGACATCGGCGCTTGTTCCTGTGCCTCCACAGCATCCTTGCGTTCCTCCACCCTTCCCAGCTTAACCAGGAACCCAGGGGACCGCGTTTCTCTTTACAGTACTACTCAGCCAGGAGACTTTAGGGCTTTTTAAGTAAGGTGTTTGCAGATCGTTCGGTCTGGCTCCGCTGTGGTGTGTACGAGGAGCTGGGCCCTGCTGTGAGTGCGTGAGGGGGCAGCTCGTCCCCATTCTGCTGGAAATGGATCAGAACACCCTTCTGTAACAGCATTGCATCACTCCTCTGGTGTCTGGCTGAAGCTCCGTGTCTGAGCTGGCTTTTCCTATTTTAATTTCCTGTTTGATGATTTCTAGGTGCTCTAAAACAAAAGTAAAGGCCATTAGCTGCCTTTGGGGATTCAGTGAACAAGGTCAAAGCCCAGCCTATGCAGTGGATGCTGCTGCTTGCTAGTTCTCCTTTATTTGCCGCTCTCCAATCGTGCTCAAGACACTGAAGCCTGTTTCTGCCTCTGTAAGTGTTAAACTAACGTCTCAGTGATGTTTTTCAGGTGGATCCTCACACATTTTCTGGTCCTGATGGTATGGAGACCTGGTCAAGACAAAGTTTTAAATAATGGAAACAAAGACTCAGAGCAGTGTGTCCATGCTGCTCTTAAATGCAGATTCTTGTAATGTAGCTCTGCTTTCTGATGCAAATGCAAGAAGAACAAAAAAAAAAGCATCTGTGTTTGATGATGTTGCATTTCTTCACAGAAGAGTCAGCAGCCAGTTTGTTGACAGTATTGGTTTAAGAGACAGGCATTTGTGTTTAAAGGACTTGTAGGTTTGGAATCAAGATAAAACCCAAGTTATTTTTGGTTCTGGGAATGGGCCATAGTCTGTTAATAGTGGAAACACTGTGATCAAACATCTGTGTTCATCTGTGTTGGCCATGGCTTCCCTGTCATGGATTCTCTCAGCAGAGTTTCCTCAGGTGCCAGAATCAGTGCCAAGAGCCTGACTGGTTGGGAATGTGCCATAAATGTGGGATTTCAATACAAATTGTTTCTCAATCTTGACTCTCAGGTGTTGTTTCCATTTTGCAGTATCCTGAGTATAAATCAGCAGAAAGGAGAGTGGACAAAACCATTTCTCAGTGGAAGAAGGGGATTGCTAAACAACAGAGCAAATCAGGAGACCATAGAAGCAGAAAGTCCTAGTCTGGCTGAAACTTGTGTGCACCTGAAGTCACAACAGCTGATTACTTCTCTAGTACTGTCAGTGCCACTCTTAACCCCCATACCCTGCCTGAATTGCTGGCATTGAGTTTCCAGATGCCTCTATTTATTTATTTATTTATTTGCTGTAACTTCCAAGTCAGGTAGCAAATTTGAAGGAGCAATAGATCAGTCCCTGTTGGATACAATTGAAATCTCATGGTCTTCTGTAGTCCAGGCCTACTTTATAGTCACCTGCAGCCAGATCCATCCCTGGGAAAACTGTGGTGTTTGAAGCTGGATATATCAGTTCCAACTGGTTTGGTTTTCATTCCTGCTTTTTGAAGCTCTGGGCAGCTGCAAGCCCTGACCAGCTAAGCAAATGAGGGCAGAGGTCAGCTCCTTACCCATGAGTCTGAAGAAGCTCAGGAGCCACATGTGATCTTTGCTGATGCTGCTGTTTAAGAAAGGATTTTGAGGTGTGGAGTCAACATTATGCTCCCAATAGCTCAGGAGGCCTCTGACTATGAGGCAAATCCTTTTGCAGCAGAGCAGGCAAAATGTGATGAGACAATCTTGGATTTATGTGACACCGTGCACTTATTGAAAGACAGCAACAAAAAAGCAGACTGACCAACAGAAGCCACAGGATGCCATTTTGTATCCTACAAAACAGAAATCTGAGACTTGGATTGTTGCCATCTTGCCAAATTTTAGTCAACCTGCCTGAAATACTTGACTGTTTGGCATTTGAGGGAAAGCAGCATAAACCAGTAAATTCTGCCAATAGCTCAGTTAGGGAGAAAGCAGTTTCATTAACATTTTCTTTCATTTTCTTTTTCTGCATTTTTCTTTCATTTTCTTTTGTTTTCCTCACTGTTGTTTTCTTTTACTCCAAGGTAAAAGAAGAAACGCTTAAATTATTAAACTATTTTCTTGATATTTGGAACAAAAAATTCTGTTGTACTTCTTTTTTGTACTTTAGCAGTGACTTTTCTATTGTCCAGAAGTTTGTAGTAAAATGACCTGCAATTTACACGTTCCTTGTACTACCCACATTACAGTTCTGATGGGTGTTGTGTGATGATTTGTGTTTTAACAGCATATGGGGGTCAAGAAAGTGGGGAAGCTGATCTAACCCCAAGGTTTTGGGTTGGTTTGGGTTTATTTTTTCCCCCACAAAAAAAAAAAAAAAAAAGGCAAATGCTTTTGCTGGCAATAAGGAAAACCAATACATGGGTAGGAGAATTAAAATTGAAAATAGGAAAAAAAGTCATCACAATGCTGTTTATCACTATGTTGAAGAAAAAATTGCTCTTTAATCTCAGAAATACTTTCCTAGCTTTGGGTAATAAGGGGAGTGAACTAGTCTAGGAAATGGGTTATTATAAAGAAAAAAATACATTTTTTTAAATGGAAGTTTTAGAAATCAAGGCTAAGTGTTTCGGTTATAGACCTTAATTATTATTGTCCTGCCTTGCTTGAATCTTGTAGTCATTTTTGTCTATTGCCTTCTTTCTCCTTGGTTAGCATGAGTTTAAAACCTGGATTGTCTTTGAAAGGCTTAATGCTGGAATTCACCTGGGAGTTAAGTGGTAATTCAAGGATTTTTGGTATTCAAATAAAAGGAGCCCACACAGTCACCAGGTAAGCAGTAATATCCATCCCTTTGCAGTAGCATGTCAGCAATTCAATCCAAAAATGGAAAACCATTAATTTGTGTCATCACTTTAACTGTATTCTGAGGTGTTTAATGAAATTCAGAAAGCAGAGCATTTTGGGGTGTTCTGTAGATTTGGTGAGTAAGAGAGACCAGCTCTCTGCCTGCCAGCATGAACACAGGGACCTCTTTGCTGAAGCTCTACCAGTAGAAGAAACACCTGTTAGAAGATCTGTATCCTATTTTTGCAGTATATAGATCTATGTTATACTGACAGTTTCTGCTGACTTGGAGAAATTAATAATGTGAAAAATGGTACTTGTCCAGGAGGTGGTTCCTTTACAGTGCTACAGGTTTTTAGATCTTTTTTCAATTGTGCCTGTACCTCCCACCTCCAGCACTTTTGGTTGTCTTTGGTGTGCATTCCAAATGTGGAAATGCTTTCATTTATGGTAATAGTTTTAGGTGAATGTCTGTCTTCCCCCTAGGAAGCAGATGTGGCAGCTTATACTTGCCACCTTCCAAAGAAATCACTTGTTTGACAGGAGATGATCCTGAACAAGGATCTCTGCTCTTCTAAAACAGTGCAGAGAAATTGAAATTTCTTCCATGTGTTTCCATGAAAGAATTTGAGAAGCTCTTCTCTGAAAAGCTGATAATAAAATACTGTGTATATATTAACTTGTCTTCAGATTGACAGTTGTAGCTTAATAGAATTTGGCAAATGCTGTAAAGTAGAGGAAAAAAAAATCCCATCTTTTTCTTTCTATGGTGGTTTTATATGTATTGACTTAGTATTAGTTGCTGGGCTGATGCCTTTGTAGCCTACTGGTTTTCTGGCTTGGAAGTGAAAAACAAATCACATTTCTAAACCAGCTCTGAGCAAAATTATGAGGGTTTTTGTGTAAATATTTGAAAAGAGCCAATCCTGATGCTCAGCAAAGCAGGTGAATGGATATCTTGTTAACTTTTGTTAATCCTGAGACAGAATCCAATATTATCCAAAATACTGTATAATCTTTTTTGTTTTTCTCCAGGAACAGAGGATGTCACGTACTCTTACTGGATTTAATTTAGTGTTTCATACACAAATCTTTTTGAGAAAGTATCTGGGAATTACTTATTTTTAAAACCTCAACTGTTGTGTATGTTGCTTTTTGTTAACATTTGTATGGATGTCTAAAAGGACAAAATCTTCAATAACCAATCTAAAACACTACTTTGGCTGTAGTCCCTCCTCCCTGTCCATTTCCTACAACATCAGCCACGTTTAGAATCAGGTATTTTGCACAGGTAGATACTAAATCTTGCAGTGGTGCACAGGTGAGAGTTTTAAAGGTGCAAAGAGCAGAAGCAGCTTTTGGACATTGGGTGTGGCAGATTCAAAGCCTTGGCTCAAGAAGCTCCATCTTGCACTTATCAAACAAACAGTGACAGTTCTCCATCCTTGTCTGAGCAGTTCAAGATTCCCTCACAGCAATGAGGGAGTCAGGGCATTTCAAATGGAATAAAACATCATGCTTCAATCTGCACACTTAGTTGCTGTAGGACAGCTCTTATATTTTTGAATCTTCCCAAAATGAGGTGGCATTCCATTAGTTTGATCTATGAGATACAATGGGGTTGTACTCAAAGCATGTAAATGTGTTCATTGTATGTAACTGGAAGATAGGCAAAACACCAAACTGAAATGTGCTTTTTTGTTTGCTCTTTTTTATTTTCTTAAGTTTGCTATTACCAAGAGGCAGGTTATGTTTAGAATTTCTCTAGGGGTGCTCTACTGTGTCTTCTGCATGTCAGTAAGAGTTGGGTGAGGCCTCTCACAGAGCTGCAAGCACCAGGATGATGTGAGGAAGACAAGTAGTTTCCACCATCAGCTTGACATTCATAAAATCCAAAGCTAACCCTGCCTTTATATTTTTCCTACTTCCCCCTTCAGCTGGGAACCTGTGAAACAGGAAATCCCTAGGAATGGTTGGGAGAATTTCCCATCTTACAGGTTCTCAAGATACAGTTTGGTTTCTGTTTGGAAGTTTGCAGTTGTGTATTTGTATAAATATAGTCGGTGCTACTGAAGTGGGTTTGTGAGTTCTTCTCTGAGGGTGTTTTGGTTTGGATTTTTGTCTGTAAATGAGTCCTGTGGTGGTTTACTCCCGTGAGGAAAGTTAAAACAGTGTTTTTCTCCATGGATATGTAATCCCAAACTGAAACCTGAGTGAGAGGAAGGAAATTGTCATTAGTCTCAATGGGACAAAAGTTTATTGGGAATTGGGGTAGCAAAGGGAAGCTTCACTGGGAATCTGCAATGTTTTCCAAAGCCTTGATACTCTTAACTTGGTTCTTTTTCTGCCACTAGTGGATACACAAAATTTCACTGGAAATTGTGAATTCAAATCTTCACATGACAAAATACTTGTCCAATTGCTTCTTAGTATCACTGAGAAGAAAGTCCCTCTAATATTCCTTCCTCTCAATCAAAAATATCCACATCTCCTGATGAACTCAGATGCATGTAGGCATCCAAGCTACTGGAGCCTGGTCTAGAGACCATGAAAGTAATGATGCAGCTGGCACTGTTTTAAAGACATAAAAATCTGAAAGTGCATGGTTACATTTCTTCCACATAAAAGTTTGAAAGTGCATGGATACGTTTCTTCCCAAGGGTAATTATGTAAAAAAGGACCAGGATACGGTCTTAAGAATTTTATATTGGTACTGTTCAGATTATAGTTGTTTCCTATACAAAGAAGAGGACAAATGTGTGATTTTTAAATACTTCTGTTGTCGATCCTGTAATTGGTTTGGGTTTTTTTAGTAAGTAATTGTGGTTTTGTTTTTATTACATATCCTTTCAGTGCAGGCATATCTCTAATGAATAATCCCACCATCCCAAGGACCTGAACCTGCAGGTTCTGGAATAACTTCTGAAGAGACTTTCTGCTCAGTAAAGATCAAGTATCATTTTTAATGGATCAGTCCAGATAAGCTTTCAAAATTAAATGCTTATCAGAGTTCCTTTATTCAGGAAATCAAGCAAGACACAGGTTTCCTTGTAAATTCAGTGTTGTTCCTGGTTTCTGTTACATCAACCCATACTAAATGAGACATCCTGCACTATTTATGCTTCTGTCTCTCTGAGAGCAACTGAATACAATATATATGATTAATGAAGAACAAAACACCTACTGTTAAGCCCCTTGTATGAATCTGCTGAAATTTGTCCTTTCTGTTTGGGGTTACTAATTTTGCAATGTAGGTGCTTCTTGTCAGCGGTCTGGTAGGAGGATCACAGTTTCTGTCTCTCAGGTGGAGTGGTTTGGTTCCAAGCCCTGCTGTGGGTGGGTGGTTTGGTGCTGTACAAGAAAGGGAGATCCCAACAGCAGCTGGTGGTGCCCAGCTGTGGGGCAGGAGGAACGAGCAGAAACTGATGCCCAGAAGTTCCACCTGAACATGAGGAAGAATTTCTTTCCTGTGCAGTGACTGAGCACTGAACAGATTGTCCAGAGAGGGTGTGCAGCCTCCTTCACTGGAGATCTTCCTGAGCCCTCTGGACACATCCTGTGCTGTGTGCTCTGGGATGACCCTGCTTGAGCAGGGAGGTGGGACCAGATGAGCCACAGTGGTCCCCTCCAGCCTGACCCATCCTGTGAGTCTGTGAAAAAAGAGAGGAAAGAGCCAAGTGTGAGGAGGGTTTGTGCAGTGGTTGGACAGAGGCCTTTTCTGGAGCTGAATTCTTCTGACCAGTCACTTACCCCTGCTCTTCTTTCTGTCCCTATCATGTTTTGCACTAAATATGTAGAATGTGAATGTTGTGTTAAAATGACAAAGTGTCTGACAAAAAGCAGAAATGATCTTGTGGTTTGGGGTTGGTTTGGTTTTTTCCCCCCAGTTTTAGCCAAACAAATGACTGTGTCAGTACTTTGTCAAAAATGACACAGCTGGGTCACCAAAATGATGGTGCCTCAGGAGGGGTCCCATGGCATTTATTTGGGAAAGGCATGCCCTGCTTCTTACAGTCCCCTCCCTGCCACAGTTACTAACCCTGTGCCATCCCTCAGCAATACTGATTTAACTCTATGCAAAGCTATATTGGAAACTGAGGCAAAGTCATTGAAATAGCCTCAATTAAATAAACCAGCCACCACATCCCTCCAAAAAAAAACCCAAACAGAAGAAGAAACCCAAATCAACTAACCAAAAATCCTCAAAACAAACAAAGCCCCAGGAACTTCCAGAGGGGAGATGAAAGCCACTTCCTGACACCTTTTATGGTCATTATTCCCATGCAATATTGTGTGGCACGCTGAAAAATATTTAAGAATAACATCAATTTAATGTGAAATCAAATGCCAGAACGGATGATACAGTGCTTGCGTTATTGAGTAGCATACTGAATTCAATTAAATCTTGTCTTGTTAATAAATCTTGCATCACTGGTGACAGCTGCTGTGAAGAATCCTGAGATTGTTTTGTAAGGACATTCAGCCTGTTCCTAGTGGTGCCTGAGGAGCTGGTGGATGGCTGCCCAGCACAGTAAAATGATTGCATCTTCTGAGGTTGACTGCAGATTGCTATCACAGTAATAAAAAACAAGTTAAAAATTACAAAAACCTGGTACTTCTAAAAGCTTATGAGCCGTAGAAATTACCTACTACTAACTCCTTACTACCTCTGAGTAATTGTTTATTAGGTTGCTGGTTAGATTTTAAGTTGGAAGAATTGGACAAATTGCAGTTGATCTTTATCACAATCTTTTTCTGCTGTTCTGATGCAGCAGCTGCTGCTGGGAATCAAACTCCTGATCCACAGAGGAGGAGGAATAACTCATTTCTCCAGATAACACTTGCTGCATTACCTGTATACACATTTCTTTCCCAATGGAGCATGGACAAAAAGGAGCAAGTTCTACACAGCCAGCAAGGCTAAAAAAGAAACATAATCTACAACTGATGAAACTAGTAGATTATATAGGGAAATAGTTTACACTCTTCTTTCATTCTAAAGAAAACTCTTACCAATTTTTTCTTTCATCTGATTACTGTTCTTACACTTTTTTTTTCATGTCACGATTTATGGAAACTTTTAGGAAAGAATTTGTGTCTTTTATATTAATTCTTTCGTTTAGAACTATAAAGATAATCTTCCTGAACTAACCACTCCCTCTTAAGCCCAGCTTTGAAATGTTTCCATTATGGTTATTGAGAAGTTTAGGAATTATAGATGTCCATTCAGAAAGTGTTTAAAGTAATGATAAATAAACAATAAAGACCATGAGGGTTGGAGATTAAAAATTAAACTTTTAACTATTATCTTCTTGCTTTGCAGCCTTAATATTGCACTGTGATTCCTCAATGTGATCCTTCCTCTACATTAACATTCAGAAAGTTTTTCCCCATGAACATGTAATTGTTTGTATTAGAAGCTTAAATGTTGTACTCAAAATTAGAATCATGCCTGTGGGTATTTAAAATGGAAGAATAATACCAGCTAATGACTTCAGAGTAACTAGTAAAATTACATCAGGGAGAGTACTTCAGATTTTGCAGATTGGCCAAATTTATATTGATGAGAAATACATAAGATTTAGCTCAGTAAAATTTAATGAAACCAAGCATATATTGAGGAAAGGGAAGCGTGCAGGCTTATTTGTGGAAATTTGTTAACTTTTTATTTCAGAGATAAATGAAGTTCTGCTTTATGGAAATTTCTGGTTATTTTTCTAAAACATTGTTACACCTTTTGATGTAAACAGTTATATGGTCTTCCAGATAGTTTCTTTAGTAAATTAAATTTATGGAATTTGTTTCTTCACAACAATAAACATATTTCTTCACCAGGAGTCCACTAAGGCATATTCCTGTGCAGAAAGAACTCAGCTGGTTTGAAATACAAAGGAAACCAGAAGAGTTGCAGTTCAGAGTTCCAGGTGTTTTTTAGAAAATTACTCCATCACTTTTCTGGCTGTTTACACCTTTGTAACATCTTTTTGTGTTCAAAGATAACTCACACCTCCTCTAAGGAATGCACAGCTCTTACCTTGGGCTGGGTCAGTGGGCTCCAGCACTCCGGTCTCACAGCCATCATCTGGCTTGCCTTGTGACCATGATTCATATCACAGGGTCTAATTCCTCCAAAAAGTACAACTGCTTCTCACTTCTCAAAATTTGGTGTAAATTCATCCTCCAGTTTCAGCAGAGTTTTGCTTTATCTAAAAGGGTGGGTGCTATAAATAACTTTCTGCTGTGGAAGGTACAAGAGACAGCAGTTTGGAACTTGATATTAATTGCAAAGAGCCAAGAGGTTTAAGATGAAAACAGGATTTGTATTATGGACTTCCTTATGAAGATACAGAATCTGGAATGATTAGAATGGAATTCGTTAATTATATAACTTATTTATTTATTTAATAATTTGAGAACTTCTGGTAAAATACTGGACACTTCAATAAAAGTGTTACAAGAAAAGCAAAATGCAAATTCAAACAAACCCATGCTTTAATGAACCAGATAAATCTTTCAGGCAATCAGTGGATGCACGAGCACTAAAGTAGAATGATATAAATCTCATGTTTAAAGTTAGGCAGTTTATTCAGTGATTGAATCAAATGAAGAGCATGTGTGTGATGTTCTACTAGTGTAGAAATACTATAGGGAATGAACAAAAAGGTAAGCCTAATAATGTTATCCATGGAACATCTGAAAGGAAGCAGAACAGAACAACATGTTTTAACCAAACAGCTCACAAAGCAGGCCTCTTATGTATCAAAGCCAATTAGGACAGAGTCCAACAATTACAAAAGATTATTTAGTCATAAAGAGATACCCAGCAATGTTTTGTCTTATCTCTGAAGCAGATCATTAAAGGCTTCCTGTCATATTTCTTCATGACTTTTCAGGAAAGTCTATTTCCCTCTCCTCAGGAGGAGAATGGGACCTACCAGAGCACCTCACTTGGCCCCTTCCCAGCCACCCCGTGGGCTGTGATCCAGGCAGGGAACAACAACCAACCTGCACAGCAGAGCTCTGACTGCTGCCTGTCCTGAGTGTCCTCATCACACTGCACAACGTGGGCTCCAAATCCTGATCCCATCCCAGCTGTGGCACCTGTGCAGAGAAACTTCTGGATGTACCAGGGAGTCATTGCAGCACAAAGCTGAGCCAGGAGTTCTGCCACAGCAGCAATTTGGGTGCTGCTGGCCTGGCACAGTCTCAAATTCCCAGGGAAAACATAGAATTGCCTGTAACAGTTAATGTAGGGAGAAGCAGGGTGGGCACCAGGTGAGAAGTTTCCCTGTCAACACCAGCTTTTGCTTCCATGTGATTTTCTATGTGATAGTCTGGGGCACAATCCTTGAACAAAGCAACAGCGACTCTTTACATTTGAAGAAAGTCTGGATGGAATAAGCTTCCAGCATGTTATTGGGGAGACTTTCATTCCTGCATATATGAGAAATGGAGGGGGAATAGAGGTAATTAGCCAGCCTGTATCCCAGACAGATGTCTAAAGGTTCCATTGTTTATTTATACATAGCAATATTTTAAAGACACTTTATCAGATTAGTGAATTTATATGCTCTCTGATGGCTCTTGTTCTTTTTGTCCTTTCTTGGCCATCCTCCACAGACTTGTAATGGAAATCACTGCACAGTTCTTCTCTACTCAGCCTTTGGGTTTCTAATTCAAATGTATCACTTGTTCAGGGGGAAATGTGTATGCCCCACAAGTGTGTTTCTCCAGGCTTCCTCCTTGTCACTGTAAAATCAATGTAAAGCATGTCCTGCTGTTTGTCTAAGCAGGGAGAGAAATTGTGTCAGACACTTCATTGCCACTTGACCTGTCTACAATCCACTGTTAAGTCCTATCCATAGGTAATCTGGCTTTTTAATGGGAAGTGTTTTGGTTTAGGAGAAGGCAGATAGTATCAGTGTTTCTCATGCAGGTTTTTGCCCTCACATTATTTCAATTTATCCTTCAATAACAAATCAACTGAATATAATATGGAAAAATCAGTTTATTTTCTGAAATTAAGTGAACTTCATCCAAGCTCAAAATCCTACAGTCACTTCTATCATTTGCAAGTACACGCTGAATAAAAATATTTTGACATCTAGACTATCAGATAATCTGTGAGTAACAGCTACATCATTCAATGAGAGAACTGCTAATTTCCAGAGTAATTTATTGGGAAAACAAAGCATTTACTGCAGTGAAATACACTACTGGATACTAGAAAAGCTCCAGAACATTTTTGCAAGTGAAGTAGTTGGCTTCAGAATGCAGAATATTCTCTTGTGACAAAAACACAGGAAAATAAGAGATCCTTGCCAGCAAACATCACTGAGGAGAATGTATCTGCAGAGAGCAGAGTGGTCACAGACCTCCAGGAAGCTTTAGGAGCCTCATGCAGAAGGATCTAATGCATGGGACAGAGGAGGAGTGCTCAGGGTCATACTCCTTACAGGACAGGCTCATGGGGCACAAAGGTTCACACACCAAATGCTTTACTTGGAGTGATTTTTAAAAGCTGGAGGAGTTCTCAGCACTGTGGTGCTGTGCCCAGAACAAGGCTCTGTCTCTGGGCAGAGGTGTTGGCTGGCACAGGGCAATCCTGGCTCTGTGGATTGGTTTTACATCCTCCAGTTCTGCTTCACTGACATTTCTCAGTTGCCTTTGTCTCTTCAAAAGTTGTCTGTTGCTGTATGGAAGTGTCAGAGCATAATGTGTAATGATGGTGGTGATCATTCCCAGTGTCCAGAGGACTGAATTCCAGGTTCTGTGTGATGCTGTTGGATGGTGTCAGTCTGAGGCTACAGAGTGTGTGTGCCTTTCATCTGGCATAATTTGCGTCTCATATTGACTTACTCATAAAATTTAAGTTAAGATTGTGGCTTCTTGGAAAGAAAACAAAGGATTTTTCATGCCTTTTATTGTGTAATTAACAAATAGTAAATTGTTACTCTGCTTGCTGCTGTTGTTGGCAGTGATGACAATAAAAGTCAAGATTTTTGAGGAATAAGCAAGACCATGTCATGGAGGAAAATCGGCAGCTTTAAAGATTATTCAGCCCTTAAAGAAAGGTGTTTGCAGCATGGGCAATCTCAGCTTTTAAGGTCCTCTTAACTCTGCCCTGTCCAATTAGCCCACCAAGGCTCACTGGAACTTTCCCTTGATGGTTGATGCCACTCGTGGTGCTCTGAGAGCTGCTTCTTCCAGAGGCTTTGTCCCTGTGCTTTCCCTGATGCAGGAGATGTTCTCCCTTTTCAAACAGACTGTCATGAGATCCAGAGAATGAAATTAATTCTGAGCTTCATGTGTTCTGAGTTACTTTTAGAAATTTACAAAATAAAATGTCTAACACCATTGTAGATTGTTACACCTTACCTGATCTATATCAACCTTTTATTCCATTGTCATTTTTAGTCGAAAGACAACAAATTATTGTGGAACTTCCTTCTTTTATCATTTTCATTTATCTTCAGTGAAACTAAAAAATTAAAAATTCTTGCCATATTCATCTTTATTTACCTTTCTTATTTGCTTTTCTGCATTCTTTTTTTCTGAAGCAAAACAGAAGAGGGGGAAGGAGAAGGCTGAGAGTAAAAGGAGGAAAGGAAAGAAAACCAAAACCAAGGAGGAAGAAAAAGGTTTTGATCCTTTTTTATCAACACTTTTCACTTGAGAAAATACCTTGTTTAAAGGGTTTACAGTTATCCCATACAGAATAACAGTAGTTTTGTCTTTTTAAAAAAATTCTTTACCATTTCTAAGTAAATTAGCACAGCTCCACCCAGGTCAGTCAAGGACAAGCTATACAAACCTTAGCCATTGTATTAGGCCATAGTTAATGTGTTTTAAAATACTTCATCCAAGATATGCTGCCTGAGTTAGGGATTGAAGGGCTGTAGCCTTCAGCCTTCCCCTCTGTCTCCTCACTCTCATATTTTGCTCACAGTCTTACTGCCTCAGACTTGGATTATCAGCCCTTTGTCAATAAAGCATCCAGCCCATTAGAACCTTTTGTATAAATTATAAGAAATTTGAGCCCAATTCAGCTAAAAAAATACAATATTTTTGCAAAATCATTGCCAATTTTAAAAAGAAGCAGTTTAAGCTTTTAGAAGTACATTCTGGATGCGGTTGGGATTTATGTGCTGTCAATTATTTTTGTATGTATTGAAAAAACCTGTCAAGTTTCCATCTCACATTTCATAAATCAGGTTTTTCTGTATACAAAGCACGTGTCAGAAATCAGTATCTAAACAAGATGCCAGTTGGCTTCTCCATGTGGCAGCTTGTAAACAGAAATATTTGGGGACTGCGCATTTATGACATGCCATGTAATGTCATGTGTAAACAGCAGTTACTGGAAAATACTCTGTTCCTCCACATTGCTAATAAGATGATAAATTATGCTTGCATTGCTGTATCACAGTTCAGCAAGGTAAGGTAGAACTTTCCAAATTCAGGTGGTGGTGGTGGTGTTTTTTCAAATAGGAGTACTGAGAGGTTAAATATTTTATTAGTGACCTACCTGTGCATCAGAGTGATGTGTCAAAATTGACATGGTGTTTATGTACATTTCTCTTTAAGTTATTTGGAATTTTTTTTTTCCCTTTGTTTTGGTCAGAGACAAATTCTGGTTGTACTGAAATCAGTGAAGCACTTTCATCTAATGTCGAAGGGATCCGGAATCTGCAGCCAGAGGAGAGGGGAAGCCTGCTCAGGGTGATCTAAAACCTGGCCCTTGCTGAAAGGGGAAGTCCTGGTGTTGCTTCCACCCATGGCCATATTTCTGGTTGCATCTTTCAGGCAGGTTTAGTGATCCAGGTCTGGGGCCTCCAGCACAAGAAAGACATGGAATGAGTCCAGAGGAGGATCATGGAGCTGGTCAAAGGGCTGGAGCACCTCTGCTGTGACAAGGGCTGAGAGAACAGGGGCTGTTCAGCCTGGAGAAGGCTCCAGAGAAACCTTAAAGCTCTTCCAGTGCCTAAGGAGAGCCTACGAGAGCTGGAGAGGGACTTTTACAAGGGCCTGGAGTGACAGGACAGGGGAGAATGGCTTCAAACTGAAAAAGAGTGCATTTAGGAAGAAATTCTTTACTGTGAGGGTGGTGAGGCACTGGCACAGGGAAGCTGTGGCTGCCCCATCCCTGGAAATGTTCAAGGCCAGGTTGGACAGAGCTCTGATTAACCTGGGATGGTGGAAGTGTCCCTGCCCATGGCAGTGGTTTGGAACTGGTTGATCTTTAAGGTCCCTTCCAACCCAAATCACTCTGTGGTTTTATGATCACAGAGCTGTGCAGAAAACAAGAGCACTTTGCTGATCCACCTGAAGAGTGGATCAGAGTCCACTTTGAATATCACAGGAAAGAAACAATCCTTGTGATAATTAGTAGGGCAAACAGTGTCAGCTGCTCTTCACAAAGTGCAGGCTCCAAGGTGTGAATCAGCTTCCATGGGATTTGAATTCAATGCAATGAGAACACAAAAGGCACCACTGCTAAAGTATTTTATTCCCTAAAAACCAAAACAAACAGGACAAGTCTTGTGGAGAAAATGTAAAGGCATATTATTACATCTTCCCAATAGAAATGTGGCTGGAAAAGGCTAAAGCAAATTGTGTTCAAAGCATAAAAGCTTGAGCAGGATTAGGAGGAAGGCTGGGATGAACTGGAAGCAGCTGTTACCTGGCTGGCTGCTGTTTAGATGAGCACTGGCAGTGCAGAAGGTTCCAGGCAGGGCTGGGGATCATCAACAGGCCCAACACATCAGTGTGGGCCATGGAAGTACCCAAAACCCCCAAGGGCTTTCATTGCTCCTTAGTCAAAAATACAGATTCTTTAAACATTTTATCCATTTTTTGATTGTTGTCAGGCCTGCAAATAAACATTTACAGGATCCTCTATAAAATTATTTGTTTTTCTTTTGCTACTATGTCTAGTAAAGTAGTCTGGTCTTTCTGTTCATGTGTCTTGTTATTTTTTTGTGCCACATCCAAATTTGCAAAATCAAATACCAAACAATAAAAAAACAATTAACTGTGCAAAGGTAAGTAGCTTCCTACTATTGTGACCAGGGGGTAAAAATGCTGGTTTTATCCCCATAAATCAAAGTAATCACGCAAATATATGAACCTTATATCCTTAATTTGTTTTCAGAGGTTTCAAAATCTCACTGTTACTTTCAGCCAAATATAAATTAATAATGGTTCAAAATGCCTGTAGATTATTTAATTAAAAAAGAGTAAATTCATTCTCCATTCTCAGCTAAGTAATACAAAACAGACTTTGTAGAGTGAAGACCAGAACTGGAGTTCTGACTCTGAAATTTCTTTATCTCAAGAATTTTAATAAATTCTTTATTGTTTCCTTCCTATTATAATAACATACTCTGTGGTATTTTCTCTTTATAGTGCATGTCTGTGATTCCCAATTATATTTCCATCCAAGGTTTGTGGAGGAGTTTTGGCAGTTGAAATGCTCTTTTGCTGCTTTATTAAGTTGGACTGTCTGCCTGCAGACTTTCTGTGGACTTTTGTAGTTCAGACTTATTTAATTGATAAATAGTTTTGCATAGAATTTGTATTCCCAGCCATGCACCCTTTGCCCAGATACTTCTGTAATTATTTCAAAAGGAGGAAACTGATAAGTCATTTAGGAAATAAGGAAGGAAGCTGATTATTATCATGAATTATCAGAATTAACATGAATTCTGACATGCAAACAGAAGAATGCAATAATGCAAATGCAGACTGAAAACAAGAAATTGCAGCACTCCCGGCCAGGACCCACTCCTGGGTCCTGCTAAGGTGCTGTGATCCAGGACAGAGCTGCTCCAGGGGAGGGAGAATCCTGGGTGACAGAAACGCTGGATGAAACCTGGAAGCAGCATCAGACAAGTGTATACAAAACAAAACAAAATAAAACAAAAACCCACGCAAAAAACCAAAACCAAACAAAAAAACCAAAACAAAACAATGAGCAGCAGAGATGACCCTGAGACCAGCCTGTATTGCCTTGTTTTCACTTTTGTGATCACATTTGAAATACCAATTCCAGTTTCATCTCGTTAGCAGAAAAATAACTATGGGATTTACAGAAGATCAGAAAACTGGTAGGGAGGTTAGAGGTCATGATTTAATCAGAAAGATGTTTAAAAAAACACCCAAACATGAAATTGTTACTGATTATCCTAATTAGCAGTCTCTGGAGGAGTGGCATGGAGTTAGTAAGCTCCCTAAGGTTTGGATCCTAGAGTTTGACATTATGTGTTTACAGTTTCAGGGGCTAAAATTGTCAGCAAAAGAAGGGAATATTCATCATGTTTATTGTGCTTCCTGGTTATCCCATTCCCAAAATTTGCCACATGCTTCTGCTGCTTTAAATATTCCAGACTGATGTACAATTGAAATATATAAGCTAAGCAAGCCCTACTGCATCAGGAAGAGATCTAGAGGGCAAATCATTAAATAAAATGAAAGGATATATATGAAATTTTAAAATATAAGATTCAGGCTAATTATTAGCAAACATTTAGTTACTGATGTCTACATGGCAACATAAAGCATTCCTTTGAACATTTAAACTAAATAGGAAGAGACATGGAAAAATCAGTGATTAATTTTGTATTGCTTGGATGTATTAGGATGACTAATATAACAAGGCTTTAATATCTAGAATCTGTACTTCATCCTTCTGAAACTGTATATACAGGCATGCAAGTAATGGAGGAATTTGACCCAGTAATTGGTAAAATCCAATGACTTGAATTTGTCAAGACAACCCCAAAGCAATCTCTGCTGCATGAGAATGAAGACTATAAATAAATAATGTATTTATTTTTAAATAAATGGGAATGAGTAAATTTTCCCATATACCTAAATGCTCATAAATCAATGTGATTTACTGTGTCAGTCTCTTTTTTCAGTTCTGCCATCTATTTCAGTTCACTTTAAAGACTGTATATATGGGGAGATTGACTACAACATTTTCAATCTCTGGAAATCCAAATCTGTCAGAAAAAAAAAGTCTGGAGGCCGAGCTTTCTCCTTTACCTCCAGGAGGAAGTGTCAGCACTTTTAATCAGTCATTGTTCCCAATCAGGGGTGCATTCTGTTTGTTAGCCCAGGGCCTGTGGGATGCAGCCCTGCCTGGGTACACAGATGTGTGTTGAGGATTTACTGGAAGGAAGGCAAGGAGCAGGGCCCAGCAGTAACTTTTGGTGGTGTTGAGGCTGTGGAGGTGGTAGCTCAGTTGGAGTGGGTGTAAGAAGCACCAAGCAGGCTGACCAGAGTGCTGGGAGTGACCAGGGACACTGGAGCAGAACTTCTGCCAGGAATGTCCAGGTGGCCAAGGAGGCCAGGGGCAGCTGGCCTGTGTCACCAGTAGTGTGGCCAGCAGGACCAGGGCAGTGATTGCCCCCTGCACAGAGCACTGGTGAGGCCACACCTCAAATCCTGTGTGCAGTTCTGGGCCCCTCAGTTCAGGAAGGACATTGAGGGGCTGGGACATGTCCAGAGACCAGGACTAGAGCTGGACAAGGAGGCTCAGGGGAGCCTCATCCCTCTCTGCAGCTCCCTGGCAGGAGGGTGTAGCCGGGTCGGGTTTGGTCTCTTCTCCCAGGCAAACAGCAACAGGATGAGAGGACACACTCTAAAGGTGGGCCAGGGGAGGATTAGATTGGACATTAGGAAGAGTTTGTTCACAGAAAGGGTGATTGGACATCAGAATGGGCTGCCCAGGTAGGAGGTGGAGTCAGCATTCCTGGAGGTGTTTAAGGAAAGGCTGGATGTGGCACTCAGGGCCGTGGGCTGGGTGACACGGCGGTGATCGGTCACCGGTTGGACTCGATGATCTCAGAGGTCTTTTCCAACCTAATTGATTCTGTGATTCTGATTCAGCTTTACAGAGTGTTTTCTATAAAAAGCTCTTTTTGATGTCTCAGTTTCATTCTGCTCATTTTCCATATCAAAGCCAAAACTTTCTTTCCCAGCAACTCTTTCATTTCACATCAGTTTGCAGCACAGTGAATTAACTCTTCCAAACCAGGAGTCGATAACGCCGTGCTTCAAGAGGTGCCTAATCACTGTGATGAATTATCCTAAAAAAATGAGAGACCTTTACAGATGACATTTTCATTTGCAGTGAGTTGAAGATGGATTTAGCAAACAGCTGCTTTCCACAAAAGCCAGGATTTGTCATCTTATTCTTACATCAAGCATAAAGTAGTTATTTTATATAGGGAATTATGAAAGAGACAAGTAATTCTGGATTGTTGATCTATTTTTCTGCTGGGAGGTTATGAGTGAAAAATCTTTTGCTCTGTTGTTTTTAATTCAGATGTCATTAGTATAGAGCTTGCTCTAGGATCACTTTGAAAGAAATTGATACAATGCCCAGAGTGCTGCAAAATATGTTTCTTTCCCAAATAAAAATAAATGGAAGTTAACAAAAATCCCCAAAATCAAAACAACAACCACAACAACAAAAAGGGTTTGGTAGCTTAGAAACCAGAATGTTTTACAGTAGCAAGATCAATCAAATGCTAGCTTAAGACATTGAAGAATTGTACTTAATACTTTAGACATAAACAGCCTAACTACAGTGTAAATATTAATTATTACCCCTGCCTTCCAAAGGATCTATTTGCACTTATTTTCTTGGACTATCATCATAAAAAAGCTCAGTTTTATGTGTAGTATAAATGTACTTTTTCTGATTTCACAATAGCTGCCTGTAGCCATTTAATATTTTGCTGTGATTGAGACCTTTCCTCATTTTCACTTCCAAAGTCCTATTGACTCGCTGGTACAGTAGCGTGTTGTGTAACTGTGAAAATTAGCACAGGGTCTGCTGCTGTAAATAGCATTTGCACTAAAAAGTGGAACATGACTTGCTTTATTTATACCCAAGTAATCGAGAGTGCTTTGTGGTAATTTCTACTGTATGTTTTTCTATATTTAGAAAAACAGGTCTGTGTTTCTTATAATAATGAGTAAGAAACTGCAGAAATCTTCCAGCTCAGAGCAGGTGTTTGCAGGTTTTTGCCTCTCTGCTGGTTTGCACAGTGCCAGTGTGCTCAGTCCCCTTCCAGCAGCCACCATCCCGAGGTGCCCAGCTGAAGCCCTTGGATGCTCCTGCCTCCCTGGATCACATCATGCTCCCATTCCATGCCCTTTCCTGCTCCTCTACTGGACTTTGCTGCCTGCTTTAATTTTTTTCACCTGAAGAGCAGAAGCATTTTGGCTTTCTAATATTACTACTTTCTTAAATAATTCCTTCTTTTCCCCTTTATGGTTGAGTTGTTCTAAATGTCCATTTGAACCCATAGAAGATGTTTTGGCCTGGTCAGAGGAGCTGGGTGTAGGGTCAAGTCCAATGGAGCATTCCCATTCATTCTTTCAGTATTGTTATTGCTTGAGCAACTTTAACCACAGCCAAGTGCTAGACACAGACACTGTCCAGGAATCTCAGTGTGAGTAAAGAATTTAAGGAAGCTCTATGAAATGCTATTCTGATTCTTCTAATGTCAGCATAAATTACTATACAGAAGTTAAAATGGTGATTTTATGTGTTAAACAGAGTTTGTACAAGGAGACCCTTAGTGAACACAGCTACTCAGAGCAGACTGTGGCTGCTCTATGTGTAAGGTAAGGCACCAGAGGACTTTTTTGTGAACTTAGCTGGAAAGAAATAAAAATCCATATGTAATTGTTTCTTTATTCAGTAGAAGATGCAATTTATTTTGTAAACAGAAAGCAGCCGTTTGCAACATTAGACACTGAACTAGGAACCCTGTTTGTTAACTAAAAGTGTTTAATAAATTCACAATGTGAGTGCTAATGAATGAGTCGATTTTAATACATATCATATTTCACTGTAGAAACCTCCTTATGTTTTATCTACCCACAGTTTCATTTTATCCTCACTTGACATTCCCAGTAGGCAAGACCAAAAGCAAACTGGGCTATCCAGTAGTACTGATACAGATAGGTTTAAAAAAAGAAAGAGAACCCTGGGATTAATCTGAACCAGCTGAAAGGACAGAGAGGTGCCTGAACCCAAAGCAGGACTCCCCAGCAGGTGAGGATGAAGCTCAGGATCCCCTACCCCACCCCAAAAGCCTGACAGAGTGGCAAGGCAGGGACTCACTGGAAACAAGCAGAGTGAATTTCAGGCTGAAGAAGGGAGATGTGGGAGTGAAAAACAAGAAGGGAGAATAAGGATCAGTTTTTCATCAGATTGTCTGGCCTCTTGCATTTGCCAGTCCTCGTCCTTGCCAAAGCAGGAAGTCCCCAGTTCCCTGCCTCTTTATGCTCGTTCCCAGCCCGGCTTTGTGTGGTGAGGCAGTGACGTTGTTCACTGAGGGACAAATTTGAATTCTTTGATCTTACTATGCTAACTTCACATTTTCTGGGTAATTAAAAACAGACCAACATGCAGGCACACATTAAAATACAGCAATGTATTTGTAAGTATAATTGAGCTGTGATTAATTCATCGCATTTCATTACAAACCAATAAAATCCCATTAAAGGGCAATGAATGAAACCTGCCAGGAGCAGGCCCATATTCCCTCTATTCTGTGTAATCTGTAGCCACACACAATTTCACAAAGCATGGGCAAACACCACCAGGACAATGTGGCAATATTTCATATTTGTGTTGCAAATGTGAAAGTGACAGTGCAAGCTGTGAGAACATTCAGCATCAAAACACCAGCAGACCTTTCAGATGGTGTGTACACCCCTGCCTCCATGGAAATAATGGCATTTCTTCTGTTCCTGAGACAAAGAGGAACTTGATTTTCTCTCCTTTTCTTCCTAACAGCCACTGCAGGAACAGAGGGATATTATCTCCCTGCTAGTGGCACGAAGGGAGCATCTCAGATACAGATTAGCTCCGAATTATCCCTCTTGACAAATCAGTTGTGAAACCATCGCTCTTGGGAGCCCCAGCCCTGCCTTTGCCCAGGGTACCCTGAGCAGCTGCTGCCTTCTCGCTGCCACTGGCCACAGGGACACATTTCCCTTTGTCCCCCGTGCATTTCAGGGCTTTAATCCACCTGGGGCATGGACTGTACCTGCACTGAGCAGGCACAGTCAAAGGGCTCTCTCTGCCACGTGTTCAGAGAGCTCAGTTAAACTCAGGAGCACCTGTCAGCTTTTCCACCCCAGCCACAAGCCATCTGCAAGGAGCTCTAGCTAAGAAGTTCTTCAGAAATACCCCTCCTGTGCTAAATATACTGATTCCCTGATGGCATCTTGCACCATTTGCTTCTGCCTCCAAGTTTCTGCGATAGCAGCATCCAGTTTTCCCCCTCTAACATTTGGGGAGGCAGGGAAAGGCACAAGGAAGGAAGAAAAATGTAATTTGAGTTCCTTTTATTGCCTTTCAGCATGATCGCTTTCTGGTTTCAAAGGAAATGTAACTGAAACCCAATGTGGTTTTGGAGTAAGGAAAATGTTAGATAAAAATTAGCATTTTAAATCAGGGAAATGATTTGTGAATTAAAGTACTTGCTTCTTGTGGCTTTGCAGAATCACCTTCCCTTTGCCTTCAGGGTAGCCAGAACAATTTTCAGGCCAAACCAACATTTGAATTCCTGTTCTTCCCAAAGAAAACTGGTGGGTGGGTTTCTGTCTAGGAGCTAAAACAGAAGTTTGCCCTAGGGTTTGGCTGCAGTTCAGCTTTGGGGAAGCCACCATTCCATCCATCCTGTTGGCTTCCACCCACAATGGGGATGTGGAGCCAGGCAGCAAACTCAGGGGTAGTGTTATACCAAAGTTGCTACAATACTGCTTCCCCACTGGTCATGGCACAAACACAGTCTACAGCAAACAGAAAATAGTATTTTCCTTTATGAAAACACTCTATTTTCATAAGGAGTGATCCACTGCTTTAGATTAACAATGCTCAGCAGTATCCCAGGTTGGCTGGTCTGGCTACTACAGCCCCAAAGGAAACATAAGGATAATCCAACAAGAAAATACCCTGCAATGAGCTCAACATTGTGTTTTTTTTTTCCTCTTTAAAGTTGCTTGTCTTTGTGCTATGGCACAGCCAACTAAGGGATAGGTTTGTGCTCTCTGGTTTGTTTAACAAATGCAACACCATTAGAGCTGGCAGCTGGAGCTAGAAATGCCAGGGTACCCCAGCTCAAACTGAGCAAGGAAGGGCTTTAAGATATGCCTGGCAAAAAAAAAAAAAAAAAAAAAAAAAAACCTGTTTCTCAGTCCTCCCCTCCAGCTCCCTGTTATGCCTGTCCCTGTGTTGGTAACCTACAGCCTCCATTAGAGGGAATAATGGCATTTGTTCCCATAAATTCAGGGTAACTTTGAGTGAATCCATTTTTCATTGAACTCTGAAAAAGGGAATTATTTTTACCATCATTTCCAAATTAAAATAATATTGTGGGGTGGTTCTGAATTGTGAACCAGGGAAAATATATTGGAAGAGTCCAGGCTGTGAGTGTGTTGGCTGCAGCCCAGGTGCAGAGGCCATGTTGGGCTGTCCTTGCTCACACCCCCGGCTGAGGGGTCTGAGAAATTCCAGAAAATTCAAATCAAAGGCACAGGAATGGGGCTGTGTCCTTTCCTGATGTGTTTCCCTGCACTACATGTGGTCTGAGGGCAGAATGGCTTCTGGCTAGCAGAGTGGCAATGCAAGAGGCAGGGCCAGGGAGTTCCATGGAAGTGTTGGAAGGCAGCGGCTGCTCCGGGGGTTCAGGCACCACGCAGGGTTCACCTCAGCGAGGCTGGATCCCATCCCTGGCAGCACAGAGACCTGTGGCTCTGGTGCTCTGGAGACAGAGGTTTGCCATCAGATGTCTGCAGTGGTCAGAACACCCTGACCTGGCCTGATCCATTTCTTAAAGGCTACTGCGTTTTACTACAATGAACCTTTGTCAAAAGCAAAGAAAAGCCAGCAACACAACTTCCTATTCCTCAGTCAAAAACTGTGACAGAGTTTTCATTCACATCACCTTCCAGACCCTCAGGATCTCCTGATCATGATGCTCTAAAAGTCAATGATCAGCACAAGATATTTCTGGAGGCCAGGAAACATGGAGCAAGAAATTCCATAAAGGAATCCTTCACAAAAACATTACCTATTAGTATTTTCAAAACTACAGAATGATCTGGGTCAAAAGGGACCTTAAAAACCATCTAGTTCTAACCCCCTGCCAGTTAGTCCATCTAAGGTATCCAGCTAGCCCTGACCACTACAGATTTGAGGTTATATATTATTTATCCTGTAAAACAACTGGTCTCTAAGCATGTAAGGGATAGAGACCCCACCTAACACAATGTAGGAGGTCTGAGACAAAATAACACCTGAACAGCTTTGACCACTGGGCCAACTTCCTCTATAATTCTGCTGGATTATGGAGAAAAGTAAACAGTTCATTTTGCCAATAATCTAATAATATTAATTTTACATTTATATATACATACACACATACAGACAAAAAAACTGAAGTCTGTGCAATTTATCCTAGGTAATATTTACAATCTAATGGCATTTATATAATACATGCATGGTTTATGTAACATTTAAATTTCATATACACACATATGTTTTCAAAGTGCATTAGCATAACACAGTGCTGTCCCTCACTAGAGAATTAGTATTTTCTACTTTCCCCCTTGTTAATTTTTCCTTGCAACCCACAAGAAATCAGCTTCATCAGTAACTGATTTTGGATTCTGTGCACCTATAAATGAATAGCATTTATTTGCAACATTGCTGCTCTCAAAATGTGGCCACAAGATTGCTCTCCTTTGTTTAAAGTTCTCCTCCAAAAGGTTCTCTGCAAGGGCTGTGTAGGAGGCTTTGCAGCAGGGAGGTTTGAAATTGTTTTTCTGAAAACTGTTTTGAAGAGCCTGTCCTTTTCAAGGTCTTGGCCAGCTGCACAGCTATTTTCCTCTCTTCATTTTCTTTACTCCTGCAGGACTGAATAATAGTTGTTATTTAATGTTTTAGATGTAAAATACATAGGTAATCTCTACCATATACTTCCCTCTTTAGCAGCCTTTACAGGGCACTGAGGCACTTCCAGAGATTCTCCTTTTTCCAGGATAGTACCTAGTCCCTTACAGACCAGCCAGTTTTGGGATCATTTTTACTGCAATTACACTCACGGTGCATTCATTGTACTTCATGTAGTCCCCCAGGTGTCAGTGATAATCTCATATTTATGGAGAAGATTGACACCACCCATGTCAGGACCTTGTGTCCTGCTCATGTGTGACACCAAACAGCCTCACAAGGTGTTTCCAGGAGCACTGACCAGATGGCACCAGCACAGGCACCACTCTCCCAGCAGAAAATTCCCTCCAGTTTTGACCATAGCCATGAAAAGGATAACCAAAACCCCAGCACTGGTTATGCTGGGGCACAATAAATTTCACATCAGGACCAGAGGCAGCCTTAAAGTTTTTGCGTACATTGAGATGTACATGAATAATTGGATACTTTTCCTTGCTCCAAGGGACTATGAACCATAAAGAACTTCCAGAAATATAAATTTCTTAGTATATTAAAAAGTTCAGACTGTGGAAAGAAGACATTTCTGAGAAACAGATTCTAGTCTTTGAAATAATTAGACTGAGCTGAGCAGATTTTTGGATTATTTGTAAGCCAGTCATTGTTCAGCCTTTGTACTTAGAAGAGCAATTATGACTCCTTTGGAAACATCCTTAGCTGAACTCTTAAAATAATAAAAACACTCCCCCATAAGACCACATCAACATATGGTTTTGGTAATGACAGCACAAACAAATCATCCACTCATCAAACATTTAGAAAGAAGACAGGAACAAATAGAACAAACAAATTTTCTAAAGGTTACTTACTGGTCCTGATCAATCAGAAGGGAAAAAAAGCTGAACTGAATGCAGAAATTGCCTACGGGATACAGAATGCACATAAAATATGCAAAATATAAATAAGCAAAACCATAAAGCAAATACTGCAAAACAAAGTTTATAGACAATGTGCTGTGAAGTTGTATTTCACAAATATTGGGCTGCTGATGCCCAGCTTTATGATCCCCTCACTAGTGTACTTTTAACTTCAGTGATATGTCATGAGTAAGTAAGAAAAAGTACATCTACACTAGTGATCGTTATCAGAACATCCTTCCTGGTTTCACCACCTTCCTGGTAACTCTGGGGTGAGGCCCCCGTGGATCACAGAATCAACGAGATTGGAAAAGACCTCGGAGATAATTGAATCCAACCTTTGACCCATCACCACCTTGGCACCCAGCCCAGAGCACTGAGTGCCACATCCAGTTGTTCCTTGAACACCTGCAGGGATGGGGACTCCACCACCTCCCTGGGCAGCCCATTCCAACCCTTTCAGTGAAGAAATTCCTCCTGTTCCCCTGATGTGCATCTCTGCTGCAGTTCCCTCTGAAGGATGCTGTGAGTGGTGACCACATAGGTGTGATGATTTGGAGATTCACAGACCACTGTTTCTTTCTTGGAGCAGCTCTGTAGTCACGCTGGCGAGTGAGGGCCACCTCAGAGAGGCAGAGTCCCAAAGCACACCTGTCTAAGCCTCTGGAGCTGAATGCTGACACAGAAAAGACCCTGGCAACAAAAGCATCCATGCTTTCTCATCACAGGGCATCCCTGAAAGCATCCATGTCTTTAGAAATGGCAACACTGAGGTAAATGGACACAGAAAGGTTTTGAGTTGTGTCTCCCCTTGTGGATCTCCCTTATGTGGATCTTACCCCACATAACATATAGAAATGTACATGCACAGAAGGACTCCCCTTCTCCTTTGGATTGGGATGTTTGTCTCTCTGCTTCCTGCATCTTTTTATGCAGATGCTGGAGACTGTTTCTAAGAACTACTTCTCCATAACCTCCTCCTCTGCCAGGCAACCGCAGGTCAGTGCTCATGCATGTCCTGTGCCTGTGCAGCTCACTGAGCACTGGAAGCTGTCAGCAGCTGCAGCCTCCACACAGCTCCCTGGAAAACACCAGGCAAGCCTTGGTGTACAATAAAAAGGCAGCAAACAAGTTCCATGTTCAAAAATGGGGCTTGCCATACAATGGTTTGGGTTGGAAGAGACCTTAAAGATCACCCAGTTCCGAACCACTGCCATGAGAAAGGACACCTTCCACTGTCCCAGGTTGCTCAGAGCTCCGTCCAGCCTGGCCTTGAACACTCCCAGGGACAAGGCATCCACAGCTTCTCTGGGTAACCTGTGCCAGGGCCTCACCAGCCTCACAGTAAAGAATTTCTTCTGCATATGTAACCCAAATTTTGTCTCTTTCAATCTGTATCCATTACTCCTTGTCCTATCGCTACAGTTTCTAATGTTCCATCTGACAAATCCCAGAAAGAGCCCTTAGTATGAAACAATTTAAAAAATGAACACGAGGAGATTCCTCCAAGAAGTCATCCTGGCTGCACTTAGGACTGTTGGTTTTGCTTGCCCTCTTCTGAGTGAATCTGTGGCTTGTGACTACAAGAGCAGACTAGAGAACTCTAAGTGCTTGTTTAGATTCCAGCAGGACAGTGGACCAAGCAAATATCCTACACTTCTCCTCCTCCTCTGAGGAATTCTGGATGAGACTCAGTTGGAAAAGCATTCAAACACCAATGGCTGGACTGGAGCCACTGCTACCTCTCTGTCACTGCTGCTGCAGGCTGTGGGACTGGGCAGATGGTGTCAGTGCCAGGAAACGTATGGTACAAGAACTTCTGTAGATACAGCCTGTATGTCTTGCTCATTGAGCTAATGACAGGAAGACAAACTAGATTTCCTCCTTTAATCCCTACCCATACAATTTTCAGGTTCAATCAGAGTCAGGATTGATGCTTCTACAGATGTTTAACTCGGGACTATTCCCCCAAACAGCTTCAGTAGATGGCACAGCCTCTGTCTTGCCATGTGCTGAAAGCTTTGCAGAGTAGGGCTTGGTCTTTAGGAGGGTGCAGCTCTCACCCTGCAAAAATCATTATCAAGTCCTTGTAGAGACTGTAGGTGCTGAAGGTGGTCAGTGGTGGTGAGTCATGGTGGGTACAATACTTCCACAGAAACAAATATTGGAGAAAAGCAGGAGGAAAAGGTGAATGTCATCTGTCTTTGAACAATTTTATCAGGGGCAATAGCTGCTTTCAATTTTTGTCAAACTGCATTAGTATTTTATGAGAAATCAAGACTTGAGTATTTAAAACCTGGAAAAATTAACAGTGCTACTGGAAACAATGCTATGATACAATTATTTCATTCTTATTGAGCTTTGAGAGGTAACTGAATGAGAGTCTGATCCTTTGGGCAATCTTTCAAGACAAACTTTGTTATAAAGAAATTATTTAAATTTTGTTTGGCATTGCCTTTGTAAAGTTAGGGAAAGTCCTGGTGATGAATTACAGTTACTGCACACAAATACAATGAGGAATGCCTCTCTAGCTTGTCAGGCTGTCTCCCCAGTTTCCAGGGGCCTCAATCTTTGCAGGAGAATTACCCTTGGAAACAAATCCAGTTCCCCTGATCTCAGGGTCACTAAAGCAAGCTAGTCCTTTGTCCAGAGAGATGTTATTTCAAGATCTCCATCTAGGAAGGGGATACAGCCATGGGGAACGGGGCAGTTGGAGGCAGCCCTGTACTCCGGGAGTCTCATGTTTGACTGTCTTGGCACGTTTTCAGTTATCCAGGGGAAATGTGTTTCATTTTATTCCAGCCAAAACCAGGCAGCACGGAAGAAGAAGCTGTAGGAGGGCTCTTCATAAGCTTGAGGTGACCTGAGAGCAGCCAGGTGTTTCAGTGAAGGCTACCTGTGACTGGCACAGCAGCATCTGATCAAAGTTTTTCCTTGCCAGCAGTGATGACTCACAGTAATTATCCTTTCTCTTTGTGTACTGTCTAGTGTTTACTCATTACGGTTCTGTATTGCTTTTTGTTTCTTGCAAGAAAATTAAAAGCATTATTACCATGTTTCCCTTCAGTTTAGGATTTTTAACCATTTTTTGGTGCAGGGCTTCACAAACAGAAAAATCAGAAGTTCTTTGGGCTCTTCACCTCTTAGATGGTATTTCTGGAGGGCCTTCAACTTTTTCAGTGTGTTTTTTTTCTACATCTGCCCTGCCCAGTTATTACCCTGTTATTCTTAACTTTGTAAAAAGCCATGCAAAGAAGTTTTATTTTTCTTTTCATTGTTTATGTGTACTTATGCTACAGAAAATAGGAACGTCTGTTAGCTGTGGAAGTGGTGTGTATGATTGATTCATCATCACATCTCCTCTAAAAAGTAATTCCTTACATTTGCTTGGCAAGACAGACTGCCAGACTATCAGTCTGTTCTCACTCTCTCTGATGGTTTGTCCGAGTACTTGAGTGACAGTAGCAGGAAACTCCAGAATACCTACAGGATTTACCAAGGGAATTGGATATTTATCTCTGAAGAACAACTTAAAATCAAAATCATTACATTCATGATCACAGCTAAAAGCTGTTTAAAGAGCTTCTGTAAAATAATGCAATACTACAGTCAGAACACTTTTCTGAAATTTTATAATATGGACATACAGTAAACAAAAGGTTACCTCCAGATAATTAAAAATCTTTTATGTTTACTTACAAGAAAACAGCAAATTAATAACACAGACTTGGCAGAAACCTTTCATTAAAAAAAAGTCACTTTGCATTGGAGAAAAGTTTTAAACAAGAATATAACAACAGAGAGACACCTGTATCAGACTGAAGACAACCTTCCAGACCCTTGCAAGACTTTCTAACATTCAGTTCCCCTCACTGCCCTTTATTTGCCTGGGCAATCACACGATTGTGTTCAGCCTCAAATTTAGCTGAACACTCCAGTTTTTATAAAGCATTTTGACTGTACAAGATGAACCTTCCTGAGTCTCTGCAATCATCTCCTCCTGCATTCTGCTGCCGCCGCTGAAGCCCCGGCTGCCTCCAGGGGAGATCCTATGGGAATGATGAGCTCAGCTCCGCCCCAGGAGTGCTCTGCCCCAAGCTCGGCTCCCCTGTCCCCCTCTGGCCGTGATCCCAGCGTTTTTCCACAGGCACGGCACACCGGCCATCCCAGCGCATGCATGGCATTCACACAATAGCAGGAGGTCACGGTCAGAGCTCTGTGCTGCAGCCCAAGCCTGGTAACTCATCAGAGCTGAGATCAAAAGATTAACAGATAATCAGCTTGCATTATTAACAATATAGTAAACAAAACGAACAGGAAAGATCAATCCCCCCTCTTAACTTTTTATTTTTCTTTCCTTACTTTTCCAGGCTAGGGTCATGGGAATGTGTCCTGCTGCAGCCTGTCCTGACACTCACCATCAGTTTTGTTTAATAAGTAAAATGCAGTGTGGATCTAGTGCATCTTACCTGGGTGATGTCTTTGGTTGTTACCTGTTTAAACACTTTTCACAGCACATTAAACTTGTTTTTTTTCTTTTTGTATCAGTTGAATTCTTCAGCAAGAGACAATTTAAACTCCTGTTAGTTAATGGAGACAACAGACATATCTTTCTCTGCCCCTTTCTCCTCAACTCATACATGGATTGTGGTGGGACTTTATAACTTAAATTTCATTAGGATAAATCAATTAAGGTTTATGGACTCGATCATGTTAAAGCTCTTTTCCAACCAAAATTATTCTGTGATTCTAAGATAAAGGAGGCTGTTATAAAGTTAGAGTACTACAAAACTGAAAAGCAGAATTTAATGATGTTCAGAAACAAGAAAAAAATTTTCATAATTAAATTTTGTTAAACCTCACAACAAACATTTTACAAAGAAAAGTGACAAAGGAAGGTTGAAGACAAGCAATACAAGCAAGCCATCCAAAATCTCGCATGGAGATGGCAGGAGACACAAGAATGTGTATTTGTTAACATCATAATTACAGGGAGGATTATCTTCATTTTAACATCACAGAATCATGGAATATCCTGAGTTGGAAAGGACTCATAAGGATCATCAAAGTCCAGTTCCTGGCCCATCCACAAGAATCCAGAGAGCAATGTTCAAACGCTCCTTGAGCTCTGTCAGGCTTGCAGCTGTGACCACAGCCCTGGGGAGCCTGTTCCAGTGCCCAACCACACTCTGGGTGAAAAATCTTCTCCTGACATCCAAACTAAAGCTCCCCTGACACAACTTCATGACATTCTCTTGGGTCCTGTCCCTGGTCACCACAGAGAAGAGATCAGTGCCTGCTCCTGCACTGGTCTTTGTCAGGAAGTCATGGAACTTCCTACTGCATTAACAGTTCAGGTAATTGCCCCACAACAGCCCTTGCCCAGGATCTTGATGGACTTAGAACCCAAATTCCTTCCCAGACATTTCTCTGCCATTTTCCAGCCAACTGAGCTTTGAATAAAAGCATGTTCACTCAGGTTTTTAAAAAGGATTCATCCATTTACTCCAATACCTTTATTGCCAGGTTATTCCAACTGCATTTACTTGGTTAAACCTGCAGGGAACATAAGTTTCACTCACAAGTAAGGCCTAGTGGAGATGGCTGGCAGTGTGTGTTGCCTTTAGTTTTTATAATTAATCATGCAAGATGGTAAAAAATTCAAGGATGTGTGTCCCAGTTTGGAATTCTGGTCAGCAGCACAAAGAAGCTGCCAGGATTAGCGTCACACAGGCATTTGAAGACGGGGGGGCTCTCTTCTGCTTTTTGGGTTTGGGGTTTTCGGTTTCTTATTGTGGAGTTTTTTATTATTTGTAAGGTGTTGGGGGTTGGATCTGTTTCTTTTGTGTTTGTGGAATTTTTTCCTGGTGGTTTTGCTAGGTAACTAATTTTTGGGTACTTATGGATACTTAACTTAAACAAAGGAGGCAGCAGGTTTCTCCTGGGGAACAGCAGTGAACAGGACAGTTCGGTCGGAGGACACCGCTCCAAAAGGATGTGGGAGTACCAGAAGTCCTGCTTGCTTTTCCTGCCACTGGATTTTTTTCTCCAGAGGAAGACAGGACTCATCTCGTCACCACTGGACTTTCCTACAGGACTATTTCTACTTCACAGAACTGCATTCTACTACTCAAGGAGGATTTCATCTGGACTGCTTTAACACCCTGATACCCAGGGTGTCAGGTCACACCCCTGACTCTGTCAGGGTGTTTTCTGGGGTTTTGTTGTTTTTGTTTTACTTGTCTCTTAGTGCTATTACATTTGTATTTTTCTTTGTTTTGTCTAATATTCCTAGTAAAGAACTGTTATTCCCACTCCCAAATCTTTGCCTGAGAGCCTCCAATTGCAAAATTGTAATAATCTGAGGGAGGGGATTTACATTTTCTATTCAAAGGGAGATTCCAGCTTTTTGCTGGCAGGTACCTGTCTTTCAAACCTAGACATAAGGTATGTGTGTGCCATATATGTTCCTTTGCAAGCTGTGACAGCAAACCTGCTTGTCACAGGTACAAGGACAGAGGGTGGCTGCACAGCCTGAACTTGTAGCCAGGGCTTATACAGCAAAGAGAGCAATTTTTCTGTGCAATCCTTCTGATGATGCAGGAGAACATTTTGTTCCTGAAGAACCTTTAAGGGTGAAGCCAAAGTATGGCCTGAGTTTAAATTGTCTACCTTTCCTTGCAAAATCTGTCAGAATCTGCCATGAATAGCTTGAAGGAGGCATCAGTGTGCATGAGGTTTGAATGGGCTTGGGGAATTTTATACATCACAGTGGGGCTGGTAAAAGCTCTCCCAGTTATTCTTGGTCTCTGGAGCCACAAGGGTTGCTGTCTCTGCACAGGGTATGGATTTTGCTGGAAGCAAGAACAATCCTGATGACATCTTCCATGCAAGCATCGAGCCAATCCCCCAGGCAGTGCCTGCAGATCCCGGGCAGACACCGGGCTCATTCACAGCACCAGGAGCAGGCTGGGCTGAGCACCAGGGCTGGGAGCACCACTGCATCCTACACAACTGGAACCCACTGGGAAACATCTTGTGCTGGGCAAGGGGTGCATCCTGATCCCAGAACAGAGACACCACAAGCCCAAAACCTGCCAAAAGGGCTTTCCCTGGATCTTTCCTAAACTCCTTCCTTGCCACTTGTCACACCACCCTGACTTGGCAAGAGAGGTGCAAAAGGAGGCAAACAGAAGTCGCAAGGCAGCTTCTAATGTTAATCTTTTAAAAGTGCTAATTACATAAACCTCCCTGTTCTGAAAGGAAATTAATATAATTGTTTGTATAGACACAGGGAAAGTCATCTGAGAAGTGCTGCTATTTTTAACTGATCATAGTTAAAAATAGGGAAGCCAAATATTAAGAATCTGAGCAACAAAAGGTACAAAAATAGCCAGGCTCACACAACCTGAGCAAAAATTTCTGGTCACCTTCCTTACCTTACTGGCATCTGACTGGGAAAAGTCAATAAACACTTTGTTCCTGATTGGGAAGTGAATACCAAACCCACCAATTTGATGCTTAAACAAGAAAACTCCCAAGATGCACAGTGTTTGTCAAAACAAATCATAAGAGACAAATCTGTGTTCCATACAGGAACATATCTGTTGAAAATCTTAGAAAAAACAATGTATTACTAGTTCTGTCTGGCATGCTGTCACCTGCTTATCACAACAGCAAATGTTTGTAATAAAAATAATTGAATAAGCAAACAACCACTTTATACACTAATTTCAAGTTTTATACGCTAATTTCAATTTTAGAGTGGACTAAAGAAGGACCTTCCTGTGGAAGATATGTTTCCCCCTTTTTTGGTATGTCTGTAAAGGCTGGTATAATTAAGGGGTTTAATTAAAATCCTAAATGCTTGCTCCATAAAAATAGCTTTATGACATGGGGAATAGTGGATTTTTTCCATTATAATTGCCTGTCTTATGTATTGGCAGTGTAAGAGTCCAAGTGAGAGGCTGTAAACAATTTTAAATAATTTCTTTTCAATTTTATTATTTATAAATTATGTTCATTGATGCTTTGTTCATTCACATTGTGATAACATTCCTGAAGGAGCACTTACTGTGTCAGCCACCTCTGTTATGGCTGCACACAACTGAAAAAAGTAACAAAATACAATTATGTGGCTTTTAGCCCATTGAAACCCCACCAATGCTTGGAAGGAGAGAGCACACCAGGGCTCAAATTTAATTTTTTCCAATGTTTCACGGCTCACATTGGCTTTAACCTTTAAAAGTACAGGCTTTAACCTGTACTTTGAGGGGCCTTGTGTTTGTATTTTTCTGGTTATTAATTTTTATGGGGCTCGTGGCATGCAGCTGCTGTCCAGCCATGCCTGCAGCCACGGCTCTGTTCCTCACGCACAGCTGGAGATATTGGGAAGGTTTTGGGGTTCTTACCCCCATCACTGCGATCAAGGAGCCCCTCACGGCACAGGCTCTAGTATTGAGGTTTTGAGCACAACACAAGAAACAGATTGAACTATTGGAGAGAGCCCAAAAGGGCACAAAGAAGGTGGAGAAGGGCCTTGAGGGGAAGCCGTGTGAGGAGCGGCTGAGGGCATTTGGTCTGTTCAGTCTGGAGGAGACTGAGGGGAGACCTCACTGCAGGTACAGCTTCCCTGAGAGGGGCAGGCACTGATCTCTGCTCTGTGGGGACAGTGACAGGACCCGAGGGGATGGCCTGGAGTTGTGTCAGGGCAGGTTTAGGTTGGATATTAGGAAAAGGTTC
>WBNO01019100.1:52424-85421 GCA_013400575.1 Peucedramus taeniatus | reverse complement strand
GGGTGCCGTTCCTCCTCTCGAGGGCAGCGGGCAGCCCCCTCCCGCTGCCCGCGCTGCGTCCCGGGGGCGGGGAGGGATAGCCCGGACTCTGCGCCTCCCCAGTCCGTTGCGTGTCCCCCCTCCACCGCGCGGCCCGGCGCATCGGCCCCGGCACCCCCGGCATCACCCGGGTTAAAGCTCCTTCCCGGGATTTAACCACCAAAACCCCTTCTAGGCAGGCCCGCAGACAGAATGAGTGCTGGCCGAGCCCTCACGGAGCGCGGGGCCGCGCAGCTGGAGGTGCCGGGGGGATGCGGGACGGGAACCGGGAGCCTCCAGCCCCCATGGCCGCCGCATCCTTCACCGTGCGGGGCTTTCAGGGCATCGCTGTGGCCTCGTCGTGCGGCGCCTTTCCGCACTGGCACAGTTCGATGTGCTCGGGGAAGGTCCAGAACATCATTTGCCGCATACAGGGAGTATTTTTCATCAGTAGAAAACGCTCTGGCAGTGTTATTTGCCACAGAACGCGTTATACTTGTGTACACGAGTTTTGGTTTAAATAATAATAAGGGCAGAATTAATGTGACTGTTCATGGCAGTGTTTTGATATTCTCCATCTAAAGAAGTTAAACATGTTGTCCTCAATAGCTCAAAGAAAGAACATTCAATAACATCTTTTCAGCATTATGGATCTTGCTATTTATTATTTAGTACTCAAGAACATCTGGTAATAAAGGGAAATAATGCACACCTACACGTGTACTTCTTGCAGTCTTTGAAGTTTTTACCCATACTGGTAGTACAAGTTAAAAAGCTGTCAAAATTCTAGTAAAATGTTTGTATCTACAGTCTTACTTTAATTCTAGGTAATAATTCTAAGTAATAATTTGACTGCTCCTGCTTTCTGGAATGTCCCACCCATACTGATGAATTTAGCTTTAACCTCAAATATATTCAAACAAAGTGGACTTCAGTTCATGTGTGTATGTCACAGAATGTGATACACTTTTAAAATATTTTTCTTTAAAAATCTAGACCCATCTCTTTCCTCTGATGTTCGAGTATCCACGGTGTTGAGGATCTCTCAGTTTGAAGTTGTAGGATGCCTGTTTTGAAAACGTTGACAGAATTGTCCTGCAAACATGGAAGTTAATTGAAGTCCCAGCATCATCTGTTTCACTTGTGGAAACAGAACAGAAGTCACAAATGCTGATGCCTGGTCCTCTGAGGAGAGCACTGGGCCAGAAGTTCTTAGCCTTTCCAAGTGTTGGTCTGTCCCTTTGGATTTTTTGTTGGTTTTTTTTTTGTTTGTGTTGAACAAGCTAACTGGTAATTTCATCTGATGCCTCTTAGTTCCTGTACTTGAACAGGTTTCTTGTTCACCTTAGTAGTGCAGTCAGGGATTTTTTCTATTATGCCACTGCTATAGCCTTCTACACCTTACCTTGGTGATGGCATAGAATCCCAAAATCCATTTTTCTGTGAGCTGCTGCACCATAGGTAGCATGTACACTACTATTTAAACCATTGGATTACCCAGTTAATGCCCAAACTGGATCTGGGGTTTCACATAAATTGTTAATTTACTCTATAACTGAGAAAATTACTTCTTTTTTAATTGCTTTTTCTTTTCAGACCACGACAGTGACGATGATTCCTACGAAGTGCTGGATTTAACAGAATATGCTCGACGTCACCATTGGTGGAATCGTTTGTTTGGCCGGAATTCAGGACCAATTGTAGAAAAATACTCTGTAGCCACACAGATTGTGATGGGAGGTGTGACTGGCTGGTGAGGGAGCTTCCCTTTCCATAACTGACCTAGACCTTTTGCTTTGTTAGAAGATCCATTTCCAAGGGTATTCGAAGTAGATAAATATATGTTTAATGGGATTTCCTTTAGCATTGATCAAGATTATTCATGTGTGAACAATTTTAGCTTGTTACTCTGACTCATCATTATGAAGTGTTTTTTAATAGTTTTAATCAGTTATCCAAGGGAACTCTTACTAGTTACTGTGGAAAGGATTTGGGAAAATGTCAAGAGCTCTAAAATTACAAGAAATAAATGGAAAATTACTGCATATAGCTTTTATTTTGCATGGAAAAGCTTGTTTCCTTACTAGTCTAGATTTAGAAACTTAGTTATATTCTGGCTGAGATGTATTTTACAGGTAAAATAAATGAAGGAAAGAAAAAAAGATGACAAAATATACTTTTAATTAAGATCCCCATTTTCTGGAGACTGTTTTTTCCTCTAGAGTGAACTGCAGCTATGTTGAGCAAATTCACAGATTGCTCTGATGTTAACTGAAGAGAGATGCCATAGCCTAGTTATACTAGAATAATTCATGGTGGAAGCTAGACAGTGAAGATGAGAACTTAAACTGGAAAATGTGGTCGCAGCCTGAGCAGCTGTGTCAAGATATTTGTTATTTGTCAGAGGTATTTGAATGGTATTTGTCTACTCCAGTACACAGAAAAACTGTAAATTCATTGAAAAACACCATTATGGTAGCACAGTGACTTTTAAAGAGGGATTATGCAAGAATTGGAAAATGAAATATATTAAAAATGAGATTGTTGTACCCAGGCTCAGTACAGCTTTGTGGAATGGGTTTAACTTTCAGTCAGAGTTTTTTATTTGCTTCTGTAGCCTTAAAATTATATTTAAAAGTTATATGTGTACATGTAAACTCAGAAGTTTCTAGGGAATAGTTCATCTGGCATCCATAAAAACTGGCTTATTGAATGATCTGGAAAATGCACATTTCAGTATCTGTAGATGCACATCTCTCTGGGTGCCTACTGATATATATAAATAAGAATTCACTATTTATATGCAGGGGGAAAATTCCCCTCTGTGTGTGGGCCAGTGTTTAGACACACTGGAATTGCCCAGGGAAGTTGTGGAATCATCAGCCTTGGAAACTCATGTCTGAGTCAGGGCTCTTGGCAGCCTGATCAAGCTTGAGATTGGATTGGGCTCTGCAGCAGTTTTGGGAAGGTGACTGGCCCAGGTGACCTCCAGAGGCCCCTTTCTGCCTTATCATTGTTCTGTAATATCAGGATCTGTGCTGTTCTCCATTTGATGAGGGAGGGTTTGCAGACTGAGAACAAGGTAATTTTCTGGTTGCCTTGATCCATTAAAAATAGACTTAACACCATGTCCCAGCAGAGTGGCCTCGCTGAGTTTAACTCTTGTGGTAGGAATGTGCTGCATTTTACTGAGATCTTTCAGTTACAAGTTGTGTAGTTAATATAAATTATGGTATAATGTATTTACATTCCACTTGGGAACAGTTATAGCAGCACTGTTATGTAATTATGTTGTGCTTTATTAACATGCTACATTTAATAGCTGTAAGATCTAGAGATCTCAAGCTTATTTTGAAGAGGCCATCAGACAGCCAGGAACAAGCAACCATTACTCACATTGTCTTGTTTTAGACATTGTTAATTTAATATTGCTTGCATTAAATAGCCTTGATTTTTAAATTTGTAAATATGAAATGATACATTTGCTTTTTAAATTAAATAATGATAATAGTTGCAGTCAGGAACTTCTGCTTTTTGGGTTGTTCAGCAATGAAAATTGTTCAGCAGAAAACTTCATTAGACTGGGTTTTTTTTTGTTTTGTTCTCCTAAGGTGTGCGGGATTTTTGTTCCAGAAAGTCGGAAAGCTTGCAGCAACTGCAGTAGGTGGTGGCTTTCTTCTGCTTCAAGTATGTAGCATTTCATGCTTTATAAGTTGGCAAATGTTATTTACTAAACAATAGGAAAAACACAGCTGTTGAGTAACATTTAATTAGGAAGGCTTCTTATCTAATTCATCTTTTTAGTCTTATCAGTCAAAACCTTACATTTGAGCTGGAATATTGTGTAAAAATGTACAAAAGAGACATTTCTGAAAATCAGTGGTAAATCAGAATCTACTCTGTCCTGTAAAGTAGTTTGTTGTAAGACAAAAGAACTTCTGTGCAGAAGCTGAGGTACTCTGCATGATTTGGTGTTGCCAGATGAGAGGAACTGCCTGTAAACCTATGGTTAGGGAGAACTTAAAATGTGTTTGTTTTACATCGGTTTGAGAATTTTATCACAGCTTTAGGCTGCTTTGGCAGTTGTCTGGAAGGCTTGTTCTGGTCCCAGTATGAGCCATGTTTTTCTGTTTTCTCCCCATGTTTTATCTATTGAATCTCTAAAGCCTGGCTGAATTTTGACAGCTTCATTGCATTCCTCTCTCTGCTGGCTTTCAAGTTCAGAAGTTTTTAATTATGTTATCTGGCATGATAATTTGTATTTGTCATCAGATACTGTGATTGGGGGGGATATATTTCCAAAAAACCTTTAAATTAAATGAAACTTTAAGTGAAGGAGAATTTCATGTGTCTTTCTGTAAGATGCCAGGATTTTACTGACTTTTTCATGCTATAATACCTGTGAGCTTCTCATTTTTCCTCAGATTGTTCTAGGGGATAGAGATTGGTGCCTACTTAGGCTCAGTGATACACAATTACTTGAGAAGGGAGGTTAAAGATATATTTATTCTTCCCATCATCACCCTGGAGGGTTTCTGAAAGGCATATTCTGCTTTTATTTCTTTGGATTGTAGTGGCTGGTGCAGTTGAGCACTGATCAGGAAGGGTGGGGTGGTAACTGCTGCTGTGTAATACCTTGAAATGTTGCTGTTGTGTGAAGTACACACACTTCCTTCATAATCATGGTCCCCACTGGTTTGGGGGCTAGTTTGGCTTTTTCCTCTTCTCGTGTTTTGTATGCCATTGGTCTTAATTCTATTATTGATAATTCTTTATCAGTATGACTGAAGAGCTGCCAGACAGAGGCACCCGGGGTGGAGGCAGCAGATTGCTGCAGGTGCCTTCCTCAGTGCTCCTGGCTACAGGAAGCTGAAAAGTTAAAGCTGAGACCTGTAGACAGAGGAGAATGGAAATTGAATAAAACACATCACTTGTGCAAGATTTTTGGTTGCTGAGTTGTGAAGTTTGGGGAGCTTTCCTGTACATGCAATAGATTTGCCATGTGGTTGAGTGTCTGATTTCTTGGTTGATCTCATTTACACTGAATCCAAAAAGGAATATTATCCAAGAGGAAATATGAGTTAAGTATTTTGGTTGGATTGTCTATATCTTAAGTAAGATCAGATTCTCTTAAGAGGAAATGAAGTAAATGCCTTGGTCTCTCTTTTAATTCAAAACATTTTGCATTTAAGGCTGAGTCATAAATTCTATGGTGTAGTTACATTTCTGTAGTCTTTAATTTTTTCATTTAAAGAGCACACATCCTGATTCTATGAATGTGTGTTCAGTGCTTCCCCTGAGTGGGCAGAAGAGTATTTCAGCACATTACTAGAAAGTTCCTTTTTATCTGTAAATTTCTCTGAAGTTGCAGATTTCATTTCAACTGCTGATTGCAATATTGACATTATAATTACATGCTAGAACAAGAATAATAACTACAGAAGGCAAGATTCTTGGCTAAAGCCCATTCAGTGAAACATTTCGGTCTTAAAATAAAAAAAAAAATTTTTTCTTCAGTGGGTGATGACTTCATCTCAAGAAATGTAGTTGGAAACTGAAAGCAATACATTTTTCAGTGTCAGTTTGTACAGGAAGCAAAAAAGATTTTTCATGTTTTTGTAAGGGACCTAGAACTTCAGTCTTAATATAGATTATCTGAAAAGTAGTTGGAGAAAAAGAATAAAAAAGTTACGTGAAATTTGCTCAGTTTTTCAAAATCATGATCACATCTTTGTGATGTGATATTCCCGCATCTTTGCGGCGAATATTTCCACACCTTGATTTGATTAATTATTATTCGAGTATTAACAAAGCTTTTTTTTGTGAAATAGATGTAGTTTTTCAGATATGCTGGTATAAGAGCAATATCCAGGCACTATATTAAGGAAAATATAATGCATTTTTCATAGCAAATAAGGGATTTTCCTTGTGTAAATTCTCATTTATACAGCACAGTTTGGTAAAATCCTGAAGAGTAGGAAAGTATGAACTCATGTACTCTTGGTTCTACTGTAATGAATTGGTTAAAAACAGTTGTTCTTAATGAGCACCTAATAGCTCTTTATTTTTAAAATCCTCTATCCTCAAGAGCAGTTTCATTGTTTTTTGCTCTGCAGTGAGCATACAAATTACAGCTTTTTCTGTTATGTGTTGTCTATTATTTAAGAATGAAATTGGATTTTTATTCAGTTATTTGTGCTTTCACTTACACATTTTTCCTCAGCTCATTAATATACCATTGATTAATTAAATTGAATTCTTCATTAAATTATGTTCTAATTTAGGAAAGGTAAATATGTGAAAACAACACAAGAAACAAAATAAACTCTGAGATGTCCTTGGCTTTATCTTGTACAGGGGTTTGTTGCTAGTGCACCATGATGATCAAGGAATCATAGCATGGGTTGGGTTGGAAGGGACCTTAAGGACCATGTAATTCCAACACAGTGTGGCATCCCAGTGACATTCCCAGGGAGAGACCAACCTGCTTCTGGGGCTGGGGCTTAGTGAAGAAGAGTTGGGTTCAATTTTTTGTTGAATATCCCAGTTGACAGTTGATGTGTGCACACTTAGAGGGAATATTCAGTAGAACAACCAAAGCAAATGGGAGTTGGGAGTTGTCCTGATAAAGAAATGCCAAGTTTGTGGCAGATTCTGACGTGGAGGGATGGAGCATCTGTGCCTCTGTAACCTGCAGTGCTGGCAGTGGGGACAGTGGAGCTGTGCCTGCAGATGGTGGCTGAGGGTACAACCTCTGCAGTTCAATTCTTACACAAAGTGTTGTGTCACTTACCAGTCCCTCCTTGTCAGTCTGTGTTGAGCTTAGAGACTTGTCAGATCTGTTATGGAAACTGGGGGTTGTTCCTAAACAGCAGAAAATGCCTCAAAGTGCCTGTGGGTTCCGTGCCCTACAGCTGAGCTCACCTGTGCCTTCTGGCTTTGCTTGGGCCCTTTTAGTGTGAGACATTTCACCTTGAGGAAAATAAAACTCTTTTGTCCCATCTTGCTGTACAGATTTTTTGCTCCAAAACATTTTTCTGCTCATTATTCATGTTAATGTTTCACAATAACAAAGTACCTGTGTGCCTCTCCAGTATCACCCCCAAAATGAGGTCTGCTCTTGAAGATTCTCAGTTTTCCTTGATTAATGTCAAGAGAGATAACACATTTTTAGTGTTCCTCTACTGATGTATTTCCTCAATTGCCTTTTTGAAAAAATTCTGTTACTTTTTCAACAGTTTGGAAGGTCTTAAACAAATAATGAGCTATGAGATACGTAGATAAGTATATAATATATCTATTATTCCATTATCATATATAGAGAGATTCCTGTATAACCCAAAAATCCACCCCCCATAGGTCTCTTTAATAATATGTGCAATTAATATGTATAGACCTATATGACTCCTTAATATATCCAAGTATGGATATGATAATGGGATACTGTTATTTTACTTGGTTGTTGTAGGGCCTGAGTTTAAAAAAATAGTAAACTCTGAGAAATTGAATTTGTGTAAATTTACTGTTATAAGCAAGTAGATTTTTATGATACATTGAAGTCTAAAAATTGAAGTCTTGTTTTTTCAGCATTTAAGTCCAGGGGTATTATTTCTGCACTTATATATGAAATTATGTAATTAGTGGAGTTGCAGCCAAAGTAGGTATGACACAGGTTCTGTCACTGCCAAAGTACAGGGTTTTTTTCTTCTCAGTTAAAAATTTTATATTCGAAACATTACCCTCTGTTGCTTATTTTATAAACACTCAAAAAGTAGAATTTGGAATCTCTTATTTCAGGGCTACAAAGTTCAGGAAGAAAAGATGTCTGGTTTTGATACAAGTGTAAGCTCTGCAGTAGTTACAAACAGATCTTAATTAAAAACTTCTGCCTCATCTTTGTGCTCTCTGGATAACTGAGCTAATTAAAGTTGTCTTAATGAAATGTTTCTTCTAAAAGCCATTTGCATTTTACAAGCAAGCAGATACATTAGCATTTCTTACATTGTGTTGGACTGAGTAGATCAGTCACATTTAATTTTCAGTTGTATGAGTGAGAAAGCACCAATTCAATGCTGGGGCCTTTTTGAAATTCTTGTGGTCATGTTAAATTCATAAAATAACAATTGCCACAATGTGCAGCTATTTTTCTTTTCCTGGTATGTCATCCAGTGACTGGATGTGCAACCAGTACAGTTTTCAAACAGGTTTCCTGCTTTCATACTGCACAGACAGCCCTTAAATGAGCTGTCCCTGCCTGGCACTAGTGCCCATGTGAATAAATGGTTTTACAGTAGACAGGCAAAGTCAATTAATTTGTTATTAATTACATTCAGAGGCACGAAGTAAGAGACTTTAAAATATAGTGAGTTCATTTTGCATTTGTCCAGTGAATTGTTTTTTTTTTAATTATGCAAAGATGGAAACTTTCTTGCAGAGGTGATCTTCTAGAAGCTTTGTTCTGAATTCAGACAAAATCTGTCTGACACTTGTTTAATTTTACTTTTTTTTCTGGATTATGAAATCCTCAGTTTGTGGTGAAATAGGTTGCTTAGTTACTGTGGCAGTTGTAGTACAAGCTAGATGGTCTAATTTCAATTATTTGGTAGAAAGATCCATGTCAAAGTCAAACTTCAGAGCCTGTAAGTGATGTGAAACTAAACATAATAAATTGTGTATTTAGGCTAAACCTAATTAATTGTATATTTAAATACCTGTTCCACAAAAGTTCATTATCTGTGACTTATGTTTTCCAGCTGGACAGTTTGCATAGAAGGCTGTTAGGTAAATTGGGTGGATTTCCCACCCACATGTGACCTTAAGAAGTACCTGAGAAATCTCACTCTTTACAAAGAGTTTTTGTATAACAGTCATTTGCATGTAATTTTAGTGGTTTATAGCTATTTGTCCTAACTGTTAAAATAAGCAATAATCCTTAATTTTGATTTTCTTATCTTTTTTCTTTTTCCCCCAAATAATGAGTTGTTAAACTATTTTCTAGAACATGCACCAATCAAATATTAGTAACAGAAATATGGCAAAAGTTTTGGGATGATGGTTAGACATGCTAAAAAATGTGGAAGTTTGTGTGTAAATTGGTATGAACCAGTCTCCTCAAACGTATAAATTTTTCTGATTTTACAGAACTTGTGCTGTCCTCAGGCTGTGTTATTTTTCTACTTAATGGTTTTGTTTTGTAAAAAGGGTGAGAATTCTTTTGTAACGAGTACTTTTTTTTGTTTTGTTGGACAGTTTAAATTGTGTAGGATAAAATAAAGAGTTTTCAGTATTTCTAATGATGATTTTGATTAGCCCCGGATACTCTGTCACAAATCAGAATTCTACAATTCTGAAAGAAGCTGAAACAAAAGAGTTTCTTCATTGTTGTCCTATGAATGCATTTTTCTTACAAGTAAAGTTACAGTAAATGCTGAAGGAAAAACATTGCAAAGCTTTTATAACTAAAAAACAGAGAACTGATAAAATTAACAAGCATCTCCTGAACTTTCCCATTGCTTTTTCTAATTTGAACTGCTGTCACTGAGGGAAGGTTGGAAGCAGAGAACCTGCTGAAATTGGAAGAATGTCTTTTTCTGTATCTGTAATAAGTAAAAATAGAAACGATTTTATAGGACCAAGACAATGTATTTTGACTCATTAAATGTGAATTGCAGCTGTACTAACTGCCTTTATTTCCCTAGATTGCTAGTCATAGTGGATATGTACAAGTTGACTGGAAGAGAGTTGAAAAAGATGTAAACAAAGCAAAAAAACAGTTAAAAAAGCGTGCAAATAAGGCAGCTCCTGAAATCAACACTCTAATTGAAGAGGTGAGTCTAAGGTGATAAACTCCTTTTTATCAGTCAGGTTTTCTTACCTTCCACTGCAGGTGATAATGAGTTGAAAATGCAGATGCAAAACTGGAATGCATCAAAAATAGTTTGGCTTTATAATTTATTTAAAGTTATCAGATTGTGCTGTCGTTTATTCATTCAGCTTTCTGGTTTGGTCACTGTTAAAAATGGCACACAAATTTGTTCTTGGCAGGTGACAAAGCCAATAAGGTCATGACAGGGTAAAAAGTTCAGGATGGTGTGGGTAAAACATGGCAACTACAAAGACAAAACCCTGATCTTCTTGGACTGCTGATAATAAAACTACTTGTCTGGACAAGAATTACTTTTTTGCAGAAAAGCTGTAGCTACTTTGTAACAGGAGTTGTGATTTTATATCGTTTTTATACGTTTTGGAGATTATTTTGGATTCTGCAGAATGTGCCAGTTGCCTTCTGTGTTGAGAAGAGGTGGCTGTGATACTCATCAGTGTCACTGGGGCGGTTTCACCCTGTCATTTGAAGACTTCCATTTAATCAATTTTGTGGTTGTTTGGGGTTTTTTAAAGCCTATTTTTGCATATTTTCATGTTCCGTACATGCAATCTAAGTTTCATTCTGAATAACTGAGAATCCTGACTGGGAATGTGCTGCAGACAGTGAAACAGTAGCCACACTGGTGTTCTGTAATTAATGAGTTTTGACATCTCAAGTTTAACCTGTATGCAGTTGCACAGAGATTGACAAAAATTACCTTTAATTTTAATGTGAATATGAACTGAAAGTTCAAGATTGAGGGTTTTCTTGCTTCTTCTGTACCTCAAATACCTTAACCTCTCCTTTACTGTTGCCCTGTAGAAGTGGGTGAAATAGGATGGGGGTTTTGGTTTTCCTTTGTTTTTTTTCCTCTCAGATGATATGACTTTCTTGTAACTGTGTGTTATTTGCCAGTCTGAAGTGTTTGAAGCAGGGGGTTTATGAAATGGCACATTTGATAAAAGGTGTCATACTCTGTGCTGCTACTTCATGAAATACTCTATACCCATGTCATCATACATAAGTGGTTTTTTTTCTAGGATTAAGTTGTTAGGAAACTGGCTCATAATGGAGTGTATTTGTTTTCCAGTGATCTTCCAAAAAGCAGTATTTTTTATTTTAAACAACTATCATGTAATTGCAATTGAAGTCATGGTGGTGCTCATGCTTTTTTTGACAAGGTAGTTTGTAAAACATGTCTTATTTTAATCAAAACAAAAATGGTATTGGCATGAAATTGCTGTAATAATTCCTCTGTGTTTTGACTTTTAAAAGGTTCACTGTATTTTAAATATATTGTTAAAGACAGCTGAGAGTCAGTTTGCACTTCATTGGTGCCACCTCTTTTATATGGTTTTAGACACATTGCTTCCCCCTGCATCCTTCTCCACAAATTTAGTGTTCTTGTTTCCAAGAAGTTGTGATAAGTATTAAATAATAATGTCAGACACAATTAACTGTATGAATATCATTTTTTTTCTCAGTCAACAGAATTTATCAAACAGAACATCGTGGTGTCCAGTGGCTTTGTTGGAGGCTTTTTGTTGGGGCTGGCGTCATAAGGACCCGAACGTCTCTTCCAGATGGGATCCGTGTCAGCCAAGATCAGTTGTGATGCACTATCTGCAAGCAGTGTGGGTCACTGGGCCTGCCAGAGCAAGACAAGTGGACTAGCTAGACAACTTGGGAGCTTTTACATTTCAGGCTTTTGCCTCTTGAAGCTTGGTAAAACTAGGATTTGCTGAAAAACTGTGCAGTGTGCTCATTATAGCGTTTCTGGGCAAAACTGGTTCATCCTCATCATGTCTCTTTTTATCTATGGCCTTTCAAGATCTAGCATTTTTTTAAATGTTATTCTTGGAATATAGTTATGTAACCATACTATAAGAATGAAAGCTCCATTTATATGTTTTCTGTTAAATACTGTTTATTTAAAAAGTATTTTTCTTCATGCTGTAGTAGGTAGTATCAATGACTACATACTGTATATGATATTGTGGTTTCAGCCTCCTGGCTGTCCATCTTCTTTAGAAGTCACTGCAATAATCTGTAATACCTTTTTACAGAGTATTAAATAACAAAGAATCATGAGCTTATTAAAGGTGAAAATTAACTTTGGCCTTTGTGTACATAAAAAATAAGAAATTCTCTCAATTTTAGCCTGCAGGGACCTGGTGCCAGTGTTTGTCCAGACAGGTTTTTAAGGTGGTTGTAGTGATTTGTTACCAAGTTATTATAAAGAAGCTGATAGTCCAGACAAACACTCAATGCATTTTGATGCATTTCAGACTTGAACCTTTCAGAAATTTTTACCCAAGGAAGAGTTTGCTCTGCACCAGTTTCTCTGTTTTTTACTGTAGCAGCAGATGAATGTGAACTGGAATCTCTCCCACCAGGGCTCTGTTGGGTTGCTGTTCTCTTCTCTGAACAGCAGTAGTGGTTCAATAGCATCAGATGGATGGATGGATGGGTTTGAGCTTGGATGCACAGGACATGGGATGTTGGACATACTAACCTAAATATTTAGATTTGTGCATTCCTGGGCTCCAGAGGTTTGTATTACATGTTGACCTCATGTTTGTGGTGTGCTTGTGGCCAAGGTGAGTAAGGTATGAAGCATGTCCTGCATACCTCTGAGCTTTGAGGGTTTCATCAAGCCTGCTTAAGACTTTGGAAAATAAATCTTAGCACACACACCCCCAAACCAAACCCCCAAACCCAAGGTACATGAATGGCCATGGATCCTAAATATTCTGTTTTAAAGTGAGTATCTGAACTTCTGTAAGCACAGTTGCAGTTTAGTGGAAATGGAAAGCCCAAGGAGGAATGTGTCTGCTGGGTTATCTGGGATTTAGAGTAAAACAAAGAAAGATGAAATGTTAAAATATGAAAGCCTTTGCTGTGATGTTCAGCCCAAGGAATAATGGGAAGGTAACCAAGCAGTCAGCTTTTTTCTGCTGATGAAGCTCGTGGGTTTTTGGCACGTCCAAAGGGTACTGAAGCCAACTGACATGAGTCATCCACCCTGACTGGAATTAACTGGCTGTCCTGAAGGGCTTTGGGGATGTAGTGACCACCTCAGTACCATGAACCTGTAAATGTGCATTTTTGGTGTACTTTCTGAAAGGATTCCAAAGGAGCATCCTTTAATGGCCACGTTAAAAAGGCTGCTCATGTGACCAAGGAATTTACTTCATTGTTAGAATTAAAACCAAAAGTATTGGTAGGATGCAAGACTGATTTCTGCAGAGGAAAGTTATTCTATTCTGTTGCCATCATCTGAGATTTTCAGTCAATGGCTCAAGAATTGATTGAAATACATTTGAGGCTTCTATAGTTTTATATTTTGAGTTAGATTTCATTTTTTTAAGCCTTTGGAATAAGAGACATGTTGTACATGTAAAACTGTCTGAGGGACTAGCAAGGCAAGGAGAAATGGTGTTACTGAAAAGGTGAACCCTGGTGATTTGTGCTGAGGTTGGCTTCATTTCCTGGACTCCTGACTGGGAAAGGGGAATGGCTGCTGGCACAGCAGGACTTGCTGATGCAGTTCCTTGGGCTGGTGAGGCAGAGGGGATGCTGCCAGCAGCTCCAGGTACAGCTGGCAGGGTGAGGTGGTGATGGAGTGGCAGCTGTGGTAAAGGACCAAGGTAAGTGCAGCTTTTCTTGCAAATGCCTGAGATTTTTTTTTTTATGTGCCAGCTCAGAGCAGTCTCACCTATGTGAGGGGATGTTCTGTAAAGGTACAGTCAGAAAATGGATGATGATGGGGTTGGGAATGGAATGGAATGGAGTGTAACAGGAATATTGGGTTTCTGGGGGTAAAGCCTTCTCTGGGATGATTTCAGAGTTACTGTTGCCCTCTCTGACAAAACATAATCCAGGCTAAGAAGATCCAGAAAGGCTGGTGAGGCCCTGGCACAGGGTGCCCAGAGCAGCTGTGGCTGCCCCTGGATCCCTGGAAGTGTCCAAGGCCAGGTTGGACAGGGCTTGGAGAACCTGGGGTAGTTGAAGGTGTCCCTGCTTAAGGCAGGGGGGTTGGAACTGGATGGTCTTTAAGGTCTCTTCCAGCCTAAACCATTCTATGGTTCCATGATTCTAAAGAAAAAACATGGAATAAAAAATTTTGGGGCATCTTTTGGTTGGGAGGGGGAAATCAGTTTTAGAAAGCTGATTAGGAAGGAAGGTGTTAGAAATACTTAAATTAATGAAAGGCTGACTCAGAATTTCTATGGTTTTTACTGTATAGTTGAAGAACTTAAAAAGTGGAAAACATGGACCTAGCAGAAACCCAACAGCTTTCCATAATGCCCAGTGGGTCTGTGGAATTAATTTCTGTTGTGTGCTACTGAGACCAAGGAAGAGCCCTTCATTCAGGGAAAGATGGGGCAACATTGCAAGAGTCTGTTATATCTAAAGGTGGGAGAAAAACCACTTTAGGTTTCTCTGGCCATAGTTAATATTTGGTGCAGTTCATTATAAAATTCCCGCTGATCCTACCTTTTCCCTCTACAGGCCTGTGTAAATTTTTCCCCTCAAGTAGTTGTTAGCAGCCACTTTTCAAAGTTGAATGCTAAGGTAATGATTGAGAAAGGCATGGCATATATTCCTCTAGTGAACAGCTTTTGAAAGCTTATTAAATATTGCATTTGGGGAGAGATTGCTAATAAATAATCTATTTGTTTTCTGTTATCTTAATTGGATAATCTATTTCCTGAAATTATTTTTTTTTTTAGTTAAAGAAGCATTGGGCAGTACATTTTAATTTGAAGTGAGATGCCAGCGTGATCTTATTACTGAATTTTAAGAGGCCAGAATTTGGCTAAAACTTTGAAGGCTGTTTCTGCTTCAGCAGCCAGACTGAAAATTAAAATGTTGTAGTTAAGAGATAGAGCTGCCTCCCAGATTCAAGTGCATTTGTCATGAGGGCTTAGGAGGGGGAGAGGCAAACAAAGTAAAATGCAGGAGGCAAGACTGTAATTCAGTAATTCTGCCTGTGCAGACTCCATAAATTACAGTGAATTCAGTAATGTGAAAAAGCATCAGTAATACCTTCCCCTAACCTTTTGAAAATTGTTGGAAATCTCAAAGAATTACTGTAAAAATCAAACTTTGATGGTATGTGGCTCTCTGGGGTCCGTAGGTGATAGTGGAAAAAGATAACGTTCACCCAAACTAGAACAACATGACATTTTGGAAAGGAGATTGGGCACAAAAAAAAAGGAAAAAAGAAAAAAGTTTTATTCACCCTAGGACTGTGCATGGGCTGGGTGAGTGGTGGAGGAGAACAAGAGTCAAATCTACCCGGGGAAGGAGGTGCCATCCTCCCTTGTTGGATTGGGAAGCAGGTCTGGTGCAGCGTGGTGGCATCCCTGTACTGGGACATTTGGGAGAGCTGGTGTTTCTTATCTTGGGGCAGTTTGGGAAGTGAGTCAGCTGACTCCCATCAGGACCTCTAAGACCAGAAGCCAATTTTAATTAAAATATTTGTGGAGTGAATGTGCACAAAATATCTGGTGCTGATAGAGCACAGCCTGAATCCTTGGTTTTGTTTCAAGCTTGGAGGCATCTAAATCTTGGAGTGCTGTGGGATGTGGCAGAGGTGTAATATGGGATTTTGTGCTCACAGCCTGGGCTGGGCACAGCACAGCAAATTCCAGCACAACTAGTGCCAGGCTTGGACTAGGAAATCTTGCTGGACCTAGGCTGACTCCAGCTCGTAGCTTGGGTAAACCAGTGCAGTGGTACTAGTTTGTATATTTGTAAATAGTTTGTAAATTTGCATAGTTCATGGATTCTACACTCAGAAATTTTCTGCCTCCCTCACCCTCTCCACCTTTCACAGTTCTCAGAGCAGTCTGTGTTCCTGCCCCACTGCTGTAGCTTTGCCTGCCTTCTGTTTTGTCCACATCTCCCTGGAACAGAGCACCACATCATACAGTGAGCTGGGAAAAAGAGGAAATGCAGTGCTTCAAAATGAGGGGAAGTTGGGAATGACTCCCACAAGTCAGCTCAGCTGTGGGACTTCCCATCAGCTAATGCCTCTGGCTTAGCTCAGGAAAGCTAGAGGCCACATTCCATTACCTTTTCCTGGGAAACCTCTCCTTCTTCCTAGACCAGTGCCCTGCCTTCCAAACCATGAGGTGTTTTGGCAGGGGATAACCTTGGTCTCTGCTGCTGCCACATTCCGGGGTGTGGATGCATCCCAGTGTTCATGGAGCACCTACAGGAACTTGGGTCTGGTCACCTCAAAGTTCACCTGAACTCATTTGTAAGCAGTTGAATGAGCTGCTTGAGGTGGGAATGCTCCAACAGGAAGAAAGGGAAGCAGGTTACACCCAGGATATTTTGCTGCCCATTTGGTAGGATGCTTAGGGAACTGGAATTCCTGGTAGGATTTTGGTAGGATTTTGGAATTTGGTAGGATTCCTGGGAAGTGGAATATGTTGTTATATATTCAGTCCTTGATGAGGCCTTTTTTATTTCACCATCAAACCACACAAAATCAAGTCCTCATAGCCCAAATCTGTTAAAAAAAACCCATTTCTGCACATGTGGACTGTATATTAAGAAAAAAAAAATTAATAGGAAATGTTGATCCACAAAGAGAATTGAGTATTGAACTAAATGATTCCCATTTAATATAGATAATTTGAACTTTTGTCACAACAAGAGGCTCTCAAATACTTGCCATACACACTCATAGGACCTGGAGAATTAGGACCAATATATCTAGCATAATTTGTAATTGAACATCTTATTTTCTTGAAGTATTAATGATGTAGAGGTTATTCTGTTTTCTTGTGTGCTTAACAGACACCAAACTCATACTGCAGCCAAATTACAGATTTTTATTTACAGATTTCAAATGCTCTTCAGTGAGGCAATCAAATGCCTTGATAGCATACATGTTCCTGAGACAGAAATCTAAGCCAAAATACATCTGAATTAATCTGTAAATGTAAGAAAACCATACAGATGTGTGAAAGGAATCTTTGAAAATCAAGAGTTGCCAAATATTATTTCAAAATCCACTTGGGCCCATAAAGAGGAGGAAGGAAAATTAACAGCAATGAAGGAGTCTATATTCTTAATTCTCTTATAACAATGTATAATTGTTAAAAAACATTGAGAAAATGCCTTTTCTACAACATAATAATATTTTTATATTTATATGGAATATAAAGAGTTCTAGTTTTTAAACTTAAAAGCTGAATTGCATGTTAGCTTCTTTAGGAGATTTGTTTTGAGGCTGTGTGTGCAAGTACAGCCAAGCATGTGCTCCAGTGACTCATGGATTTGTATGTGAAAGCCAAGGTGGAAAAAACCAGGGAAGGGATGCACACATCTTTCCTCTTTTTATGTTATTTATGTTATGTTATATACCAGGAGTCTCTGGTTAGACTTTGAGACCCTTGGGTAGTCTGCACAGAATCAGGAAACCGGGGAGTGCTCACGGTGGGGGAGTTTAGGGTAAGGCACAAGAAGAAGAATTTGTCTGTCAGAACGTGGGTGTCAAGCTGGGTGCTCTGTATCCTGCTTATGCCAATGTTCTGTGGCAGATCTGCCTTACTGGGAATCACAGACTCACAGAATGGTTTGGGGTGGAGGGGATCTTAAAGATCATCTTGTTCCAGCCTCCTGCCATGGGCAGGGACACCTTCCACCAAACCAGATTGCTCAGAGCTCCATCCAGACTGGCTTTGGACACTTCCAGGGATGGGACATCCACAGCTTCTCTGGGCAACCTGTGCCAGGGCCTCACCACCCTCAAAAGGGAGAATCCTCCTAACATCTGATCTAAACCTGCTCTTGGTCAGTTTGAAGCCATTCCCCCTGTCCTGCCGCTCCATGCCCTTGCAAACAGTCTCAGACTTTTCCTTAGGCCTCCTTCAGGTACTGGAAGGCCACAATTAGGTCACCCCAAAGCCAAGCTGAACAATCCCAATTATTCCTTGGCCTTTTGAACCCCAAAAGCAGAGGCTGCAGAAGCAGCAGCTCTGCTGGGGAAGGCCTGGGGGTTGTGGTGGACCTGGAATTTGAAGGAACTCTGGAGTCGCTGCATATGGCAGAAAACTCAGGCTGAGGTGCCTCAGGAGGAGCATGGTCAGCAGTTATGGAAATTTGTTATCTGCCTGTCTGTACTCAGCCCTGGGGGACCTCACCTGGAATACCAGGACTGCTTTTGGGCCCTCAGTTCAAGAGCAGGGCTGAGAAAGAAGAAAGGGTCCAGAGGAAAACACCTAAGCTGCTGAGGGGTCTAAAGGATCAGGGCTACCAGGGGACCTGAGGTTGTTCAGCCTGGGGAAGGGAAGGCTGAGGGTGAATCTGACAGAACCAGAGTCTCAAGCTGCATCAAGAGAAATAGAGGTTGGATATTAGGAAAAAGTTTTTCATGGAAGGAGTGATAATGTTCTGGGATGGCTGCCCAGAGAGGTTGTAGAGTCACCATCCCTGGGTGTGTTTAACAAAGCCTGGATGTGGCACTGGGTGCCAGGGTTTAATTGAGGGTTGGGTCATGGGTTGGACTTGATCATGAAGGTCTCTTCCAACCCAGTGATTCTGGGATTCTGTGAATTCTGTGAATCTGAGGCAGCTACAGCCACCTGAATGGGAGACACAAAGGTGATGGAGCCAAACCCTTCCCAACAAGGGGCAGCAGCCACCAGAGTTGAGGCTTGGGAAGGTCACACTGGACATGAGGAAAAGGTCCTCCAGCAGGAGGGTGGTGCAGCAGCTGGACAGCTCACCCAGGGAGGATGTGGGTGCTCCCTCCTCAGGAATTTACAGATTTGGCTGAACAAAGCTGACCTGACACAGCCCTGGTTGCTGCCCAACCATCCTGCTGTGAGCAGAGAACTCCAGTGCTCCCCTCCTGGGACCATCAGGTATTTTGATCCCACTCCATCCTTCTCCTGTGCTTAGCCTTGTGCTCCTTCACATCTGAACATGCAACAGAAATGCTTTCTGTGGCTGCTCTCTTCTTACTGCTCTCACAGAGCAGGAAAAATAGATGCTGAGGGGGTGTGGCACTGCAATTAACTCCAGGTTTTCACTTAAAAAAAAAAAAAAAAGAGAAAACCAAATTTATTTATTTTCTCAGCATTGGAAAGGTTAGAGACCTGCCAGGTTATTTTTTGGTGATATTAGTTTTGCTTTTAGAAAATTAAGATCCTCTGGTAGCTGACACACAGGAATTTGTGTATGTGTGTGGTTTGCTTGGAGCTGTTGCAGCAAATTCTTAAATATGGAACAGCCAGAAAAAAATGCATTTCTTTCTTTTTTTTTTAATAGGCACTCCTACACTAATTTAAAAATAGTAAACTGGGGCAAGGTAAGTATCACAGAGCCTGATGTGAAAAAAAATACATCGATAGAAAATAAGGAATAGAATATGTGATGAAGATTGACACTGTAAGTAAAAAAAAGGAGAGGGAAAAAAATAACACAGAATAATAGAAGATGCAAAGTGATTAGGGAGCACCAAGAGAGATGGGAATGGAAAGTTGGTGACAGATGAGGCTGCTAAGGCAAAGGGCCTAAAGGAATTCCTCGCCCCAGTAATCACAAAGGGAGCAGAAGGCAATATCCCAGGAACTGGGATTTGTTTTCCTCAGGGAAGGAAGGAAAATGTCAAAAGGTTTTACTCTCGCACTGGAGTGGATAATAAGGCAATTAGTACTATTAAAAAGTTCTCAGAGCACCCAGACTGGAGTAATAAATCACATCCTAGGCTTGTAAAGGGAGTGGGAGATGCTGGAGAGCTTTTGTGGGACAGTTGTGTTGACTTACTGGAATGGGAATTACTGAGGACTGGTGAGTGTTTAATGAAGTTTGGGCATTTACAGATCTCTAAGCTTGACTGCACTTGACCTCCCTCAGGACAAACCAGACACTGGTGAGTCATGGCTGTGTAGATTTGTAAGTGGCAACATGAATATATTATTAAAAATACACTATTTTAACATACATGCCATGGGAGAAATATATCATACAAATTATTTGGAGAATTATTTGGAGTCTGCTGCACAAAAGATTTATGCAAATAATCTCTATTAATAGGATTTTTGAGTGTAAATCCTTTCTTGACAATAGGAGAAGAGCAATGGTATGCTTATGATTTACTTTTGCAAAGGGTTTCTGATGTTTCTGCAATTTCAAATGGTGTTTTTCCCTACTTTAGGGATATTAGAGAGGAAGTAACTGGTGACCTTTTGCAAAGCTCTGTAAATATGTGAATTATGCATTTTCTCATCTACAGGTTGAATAAGAAGGGAGAGGAATACAAATCCTTCATATGTTATACCTACCCACATCTTCTTTTGGTCTGCACATCTTTGTATTGCTTGATGCATTTTAGAAAGAAACACAATTCCTTTATAATATAGTTTAACTGCTGCCAATAAAAATAAAATAAAATAAAATAAAATAAAATAAAATAAAATAAAATAAAATAAAATAAAATAAAATAAAATAAAATAAAATAAAAATAACAGGCAACCTTCTCTACTTGATATTGTGGGCTGGTTGAGTCTTGTGTTGCCCAGAGGAGCAAGATCTTGTTATCCCCATCCATCCCAGGGATTGGAGCTGTGGGGGCTGCCTGTGGTGGGGGTGACAGGGCATGGACTGACAGCCCAGGCTCATCCTGCTCCCAGCCTGGAGCAGCCTGAGATGAAAGGAATGAGACCAGGCAGGAGGAAGGTCACAAGCTGCAGAGGGTGTTTCATTTACCTTCTCCTACTGCTGCATGCAGATCCTTCCTTGGGGAGCCCCACAGGGACCTCTGTTCAAGGGGAAAATAAGGAAATAAGGAAATGGGATGGAAAAATCTGAACCTTTTGAGTGGAGCAGCCTCTGCAGAAAGCATTTGGATAAACCAGTTCCTCTCCAGCTGGCAGGAGGAATCAGCTGCCAGAAGATGCCAACAAAAGGGTGGAAAAGCTGTTCCCCAGAGTGTTTCCACAGTGCCCAGCACCAGCAGCACACCCCTGACTGGGCTGGCCAGAGGAAACTCTCGAGAATCCCCTGCCTGGGACGCTCCCAAGAGTCCTTTTTCACAGCCAGAGGATCGAAGAAAGAGTCAGAGCTGCTTGGCTTTTTCTCCCAAGGTTATTTATTATTTCTTATCTATACCATGTTCTCCCTGCCCAGCCCAGATGTGTTCAGCAGGTCAGCTCAAGGCACACTGCCCACCCCCAGGGCTGTGTTGTCTTTTTATACTATAAACTACGTAGACATTATTTACAGTTATTCCCCAATACCTATCACCTATGTTAGACAGTCAGTTTCTACTCTAAACCAATCCCAAAGTGCCACCATCACCAAGAAGATGGAGGCCACGAAGAAGAAGGAAGGAGGGCAGTGCATGCCCAGATTCCTCCATCTTGACCCCCCTGTACACTTCTCATATGAATTTTAACATTCTATTTCTCTACTCAGTGATAAGCTGCTCATTTTATTCTATTTTCCCTGGTTTGTAACTCCTCGCCTAAAGTTGGTAACTGTTTCCATGGCTTGATCGAAGGCAGAGGGGTCTTGGGCTCTGTGAGCTCTCTGAGCCCCCTGCCCAGGTCTCAGCCCATCCAAAGCCACCAGAGAGGTGTCCTGGTTTCCCACAGAAACCAGTGAGGCAGGAGCTGTGGGAGCAACAGCCTGTGTGGAAAAATCAGCACTGGGAAAATGAGAGGAGCATTCAGGGACACAAATGTCACCCCATCTACAGCAGCCACCCTGCCCAGGGCACTGACCCAGCACTGCCTGAGGAGTTTCTTCTGCAGGGCTTGTGCAGACCCAGGTCCCACAGGTGTCAGTGGGACAACCATCCCTGCAGGGTGGCTGGCAGACCCTCACAGATCCTGCAGTCCTCCTGTGGTCCCCGAGGCTGGGGGACCTGAGGGGACCAAAGTGCAGCTGCACTGCAGAGGCCACGGAGCTGCCAGGGCCAACCTTGACAGGACACCTGGAGCTGGGACCTCGGGCAGGCCCTGCCCTGCTCCCCTCTGAGGAGAAGCTCCCCTCCTCCCCAGCTCCCCGTGGGCACCAGCTCATCCTCCAACACCCCCTGCTCTGCTCAGCACCCGCTGTGCCTGTTTGGATGTCCAAGCTCATCTTTGGTTGAACTTCAGCACTCAGAAAAAATAAAGGCATAGTTGAATCCAGCTGGAATTAACCTACTGAAGGCCAGAAAATCTGGTAGGGAGCCAGTGAGTGGCCATGTGTGTGTCCAGGCAGGCACCATCCCCTGGGGTTTGTGCTCTGTGACCCACCTGAGTCCTTGCTTCACCTGGAGGTGCCAGGGTTAGTTCCTGCTTTTCCACACCACGGAACATGGACAAGACACAGCCATACCCCTGGTGTTTTGCAGCAGCTTCTCTCCATCCATGGGACAGAACCCCTAAGGCTGGCAGGGACATCAGGAGCTCAGAGCAGATTTACCTCAAGGGACAACAGGCATCCCAAAAAAGCTGGTTATGCCTGTGCAGTGGGAGGTAACACCAAAAACACGACCTGATCATCCCTAATTTCTGACCAGTCCCCAAACTGCCTCACCTTTTTTCTGTTGTTGCTGTTATTTTAAAGGATTCAATATTTCCCTGCAGGTGTTTTCCCTCTTGGATTCTTGAGCTCTATCCCAAACTGTTCTCCTCTTTCCCACCTCTGACTGTAACTGTACCTCTCTAATCTGTGCAGAGACTTTCTGGGGGCTTTTTCAGAGCCTGACTCGAGGTTACAGAGCTGTGCTGTGCCAGAGCTGGGCCTTGGGTCTTTGCCTTGTACAGAGGCAGCTGAGCTCCCTGGGGAGGCTACAGAGACTGGGAGAGCAGCACTGCCTGTGCTGTGGTGTGGGGATTTTGGGAAAGACACCCAAGCCTGTAGAACCATGCTTTGCTCCTCAGGTCACACAGATGGGCACAGCCCTGATTCTTATTGACTTGGGGGTGACAAGGCAATGCCCACAGCTGTTACTCATCATTCTTGCTGCTCCTCAGGAGCTGTATCACATGCAAAACTGGTGTTTGCTGAGTGAAATTGGAGCACAAGTATTTCTTCAAGTTGCTGAAAGTGATACTATTCCTGTGCAACATGTATTATTCTCAATTTTGGGGCTGGGTTTCTTCCAGCCTGCTCAGCATTGGGAGACACACAGAGTCTTGTTCTCTCCTTGCTTCTTCCTTGATTGCCTTTAAGACATTGAGCAGTGATGGACTGGATCTCCCCAGAGCCATTATCTAAACTGGAATGGTGGTGTGAGGCATCCACAGGTGTTGCAGGGCTTTTCTAAGCCTGTCAGCCCTTCTCATGGATGAGCAGCAGTGCTGACTGATTCTGGATGTCAGAGAGGGCTCCTGTTCCATGGAAAACAGGCTCCATTCTTCAGAGAAGGCAAAAGATGTTTTGTGCAAGAAGTTTCTTTCTGAAGAGAGGTGAAGACACACTCAGAGCCAGACACACCCACAGTTGAAGTGGCAGCATCAGTCCCAGCCCAATGAGAAAACACTCCTGAGGGACTTCCAAAATCAGTGTATTTTGGTTTTGATGTTTGTCTGCACTGCTCTTCCTAATTTTCAGCTTTGTAAGAAGTAGGAAGTCTATGGTGTTATCACTCAGATTACCAAATGTAGCTTTCCTTGGCTCAGCAATCAGTGACTTAGGCCACTGCAAGTTCAATAGGGGATCAGAGGCACCAGTCAGTTAAAGTCTCCCAACATTTTTGTTGGAACAAAATTGCAAACCTTTATCTCACTAAAAGAATCCACAGATTGCAAACGACACTGGTAAATAAGAGTATCAATTTCATGTCTGACAGGTCACCTCCCAAAGGACTAAACCTGTGTTACAGAGGGAGAGAAATGGTTTTCAAATGGTCATTCCTGTTTCTTTCTTTTATGAAAACTGCCTATTTTGTGGCCAAATGGTACAAAAGCAAAATAATTTGGAAGAGTCATTTTAAAGCTGAAATCAGGTTCTCAGAAAATCTGTCTCCCAGTCTTCCAGTAGGTACAAGGTTGTTATAAAGAGGATTATCATCACTTGCTCATCATGTCCATCAAAACAAGAACAAGAACAAATCAGCTTTGAAGTAAAGAAGATTTAGGATAGCAAATACAAAAAACTTCCTAACAATGGGAATCATTCAGCAATGAAAGACACAACTCAGGAATGCCCTTATATACCCTTGACTAAAATCTGTATTGTTGCACAGAGGGATTTAAATCACTAAATCACAATGACATAAGAACCTTTAATCCTGGCATCTGCTATATTTGTAACTGGAATGGTTTTTTCAGTCTTTTTTTTAATTTTTTTTTTAGATCCTGTATTAGTACTCCAATGAATTTTATAAAACAATGAGCGGCATTTGCAGTATTTCACTGTGATCTAGAAAAGAGGTGGGGAAGCAACATTTGAAGGTGACACAAAGTTATCTAGGTTAGGCTGAGCCAATGGAGAGAAAAGAATTCCCAGAAGTTTTGTCCACTCTGAGCACGAAGGCAGTGGGACAATGAAGCTGAGTTGGTTCTCATCTGTGCAAAATCATGTCCAGCAGAGGGACTGACCTGAAAGCCTCTGCACAGTGCTTGGTTCTAAATCACAGACAGCAAAGTCAGGGAAAGACTGGGAAATTCACCTGGAAGCTCAGTGTAAACCAGTGGTCAAATCACAAACAGGATGTTGGGGGATGTTTGGAGTGGAATAGAAAATAGGTTCAATATTATGACATTCCAATGCCTTTAAGGTTTAGTGATTCCCCTGGAACAGTGGATCTGGTTCTGCTCAGCCTAATGCTCTGCAGAGGCCTGCTCAGAAGAGCTGATTTAGCTTAAGGAGCTTATTCAGACCTCTCTGCAAACAGGAATGGGCTCTGGCTCTCTCCTAGGAGATATTTCAAGGATCTCATGGTAGGTGACTGTTCTACAGCACCCTTCAGAACAAGCAGGTTTTCTCCCTTAAAACAGAGGCAGCACTTTCTCTATCAAGACACAGAAATGTAAGGCATAATTCATGAAAATTGTGAGAGAAGTTGGGGAAAAAGACCCAAATAAAAAGTGAGGAAGCTGATTTACACAGGGAGCAATCAGAACTGTACAAGCTAAGAAAACCAAGAGCAGGCAGATCTGGCACTTCTGACTTTTTAATAGTAAGACAGCAAAACCCCCCAGTGACACAGAAGCAGGGGATGAGAAGAGAGGAAGGCTGTTCCACACAATGAGAGGATGAAGCTTCACTGACTTGACAGCCTTGCAAGATTAAGGAAAATATCATCCTCTCCTCAACTGGTGGGATAACCAGCAGCTGTGCTGGAAGGGCTGAAACACAAGCAGCCCCAGGGCTTGAGTTGCTGCAGGTCAGATCACAACAGATCCAACTAGAGCTGGACTCTATTATTTATCCTTCTTTCACCAACAAGCAGTTTAATCACTGGGTATCTCCTCACACAGCTTCTGTGTTTCTTCCCACCATGTCTGGCCCAGCTACCTATATGAGACAAAATATCCCACCCCAAAATATCCTCACAGGATCAGCCCCTGTGATCTCCTCAGCCACTTCTGAGTGAGAACAGTTGCCAGCTGTACAGAAGGAAAAGGGGACACAGGGACAAGCCTGGATGTGCACCTTGGAGCCAGTGATGAGCCAGATTGCCAAGAGTGAAAGACCATCCATCCCCTCACCTTTCCAGGCTCCTGTCAGGCCATAACTGCAGAGACACACCAAAATATCCTGGGTGAAAAACAATGCACACACTCATTTACAACATCCCACTGAGCCTATTGTTTCTAATTCCCTGGCTTCACAATTCCCTCTTTTAACAGAAGCACTGTATTTGTCCCCTTCTAGTCTTCTTTAAAAAAGGCACTAAGCTTTCTGAGCTTCTCAGCATCATCTGCTGATTTTCCTACCCGTGGAGTTATTCTTCCCTTGTTTTCCCTTTTCATCACTAAAAAAATACCCTGAAAGTGCCTTATTAGTATAAGCAAAGAATAGGAAAAGTATATTATTTTGTGCTTTAGACTTTCTGATTTTGTGTCTGCATGCTCATGCTGAGGTGGTTTTTTTTTTTTTTGCACTCATTTTTAGATATTTGACCTAGTTTCTATGTTCTGTACTCTCCCTTCTTGCACTTGAGATCATAGAAGAGCTTGTGATTTTACAGATATCTCCTACTGCATTTCCTATCGTTTTTGTGCACTGGGATATTTTGTGATTCTGCTGCTACAGTCTTTTGTTTGTTTGTTTATTTATTTATTTATTTTTAATGAACCACCAACTCATTCTGGAACTCCTTTCTTCCATGGATTTGATTCCCAAAGGAATTTATCCTCTGTATTAAGTCTGCTGCCTTCCAGTCCTTTGCCTTGAGGTTGATGTTATCCTCCCCACATTCCCTGAGGCTTACAAATCCTGTAACTCTCACTGGCATTGTCCTCCACTTTCACATTCCCGAGTTATTCCTCTCCCGTGGTAGGAACTCCAGGACTCCAGGATCCCCACCTGGGAAGCTGCTTTCTGTACTGCTGCCTGGCAAGATGCTGGTGACACTCACCAAGGGCTGTGCCCTACTTCATCATCTCTCAGAACTAGAAGAGTGGTTAAAGACCCCCTCAAACCAATTAGCTCGGTTTCTCTGGTTTTTTTTTTTTTCCAAATGACTCTGCTATCTGCTCAAGAGTGAGTCTCCCCTCTCTGAATTTCTTAGTTAGGGGTAAGAGGCAGAATGTAATGGATGTCATTTTTACTGCATTATTTCCTGCTGCCATTTAGAGATCAGGTTTATCACGCTCCACACTCTCTGTCTGAGAAGGGATGTGTGTATCTGCTTTTCCCTCACTAGTTCCATTCTCCAGTTCAGGTCACTGCTTTCTATTTCTCCCTGCTGCCCACAGCCTCATGCAGACCCTGCAGAGCATCCTGGTGGGAGGGGAGGGCAGAGCCCTGGCAGTCCCTGACCCTTCCCTGCTTGAGAGATGCACAGAGCAGTGAGTGCCTCTTCACAAGCAAGATCTCTAAGGAAAATTACTTTACCCTTCCAAAAAGTCACATAAATTAGGCAGTAAAATTTTGCCCAAACCAGCAGCCATGACTTGACTATCAGGACCACTTTATTTCCCATTTCTTTAATAGGCAGCTTTTCTTCTTGAACATAGACCGCTCAAAATTTGATGCTGAGATCACTCAGTTCAGTCTGATTCAATCTTGTCATCTTCACTATGAACTGTCCCTACAATTTGAAACAGAAGCATCACAGCTACATTAAATACCAATAAAATTATGTGCAAATACAAAGATTAACTCATTCTAACTTGATTTTTCACAGCATGATCCTGTCCTCCTCATCCACATAAAAATTATTCAGCCGCAAAAGGCCCTTGAGCATAGCATGACATTTACAGCATCTCTGAGTGTTTCTTGTTTGTTTCTCATAAATTTCCTTTGGTAATAACTTAGTCACTCAGCAACACTCTACAGCACACACATACATTACATGATTATCTCATATTTTATACAACACACGTTAAAGTAATTAATTTTCCCTGGCAAATGTCATACCAGTTAGTTCATCGTTAGGAGCCAAATATTTGTGCAACCATTTGTTACAAATATATGCACAACCACAGATCACTTCAGCTCCCTGGTATTTATTAAGTGTAATTTAAAGGGACACTGTCGAGGCTGTTACACTCTCAACTTTCATGGTAGTTTTTGTTCCAGTTGAAAATCCCTTAAATATTGAACCTCAACTCATTTATTTATTTATTTGTGGACTAACCTTGCTACAGCATTTAGCACACAAAAATAAATATGGTCTTGCTGTGGTGTGGAACGTGCTAGTGACCAGCAAATGTCTGCCATGGCAGAAGGGTTTCTTCTCTCTTCTTTATCATTTCATTGACAGGAGCTTGAGTTTGCCCCATCTGTAAGGTAGAAGCATAACAAAATAGGTATCTCGTTCATAAAAAGAACTGGTATTAATCACAAGCTCAAAATTAACTTCAGGTGAAGACATTTCTTTCTGTGCTGTCACAGGTTGCTTCCAAACAAAGAGACAAAACCCCACCAGGACAGCAGCTCTGATTTCAGCGGATGGAAGCCAAGTTAGCCATGAAGCATAAGGATCAATTGCCTTGAAAAATGTATTATAAGGGCATGAAACCACCTCTGATATATAGTGAAGTCTGCTTCTCCCATCCCTGAAATTAGGTCTTACCCATACTCCTCACACACTGATACAAAAGCAAAGCCCTTCAAAGTGCATTTAGAGAGAGGAAGAGCAGCAGTGGAGCCGTGCAGAGAGAAATTGTGCTCAGAGACTCGGCAGGCTGAGCCAGACGTCTCCATTCAAGCTAACAGCCCAATAAATCCCATTCCCTGCAGATCACTTATTCTTCAGCACGTTCAATCAACAGGTTTGGAAAGGAGAATCCAACACTTTTCTCACTTATTTTGGCCTTCTATGAGAAAAGCGGCAGCAGTGAAGAAAAGAAGCAGATCAAGTGGGAATGAGAAGGGCCAGGAGGAAGCACAAACCTAAGAAAGCAGGAAGGCAGAAGAAAGAAATATTGAAAAGAAATATTGAGAAGACATAGCAGAGGAAAGCAGAGATGTGAGTGACTGGAACAGTGTAGCACATTGGTGAGAGAGAGTTCTTTTAGGTTATTGTGCATTGCTGCTTTTTATTCAAGGAAGACGAACTCGGACTGGAACAGACAGAGAAAAAAGCAGAGCTGGGAGTTCAGGAGAAACATGAACTATCACACAGGCAGTGTGCCAAAAAGTCTGGTTCACTAAACTTGGCCAAAAGCTGAAGGGAGATGTGATTGCTATCTACCATTATGTAAGGAGAAGGCATTGGATGGCAAAAAGAAGATACATTATTCAAAGGACAATGCCAAAACAAGGATCAAAAGGATCTGTTTCCCAAGAGTGCCCTTAGGCTGAAGTTAGAATAAAGTCCTAATCAGCAAAGGAATTAGGTTTGGGGTAAACCTCAATTCCTAACCCATTCATAATTGACCGATGTCAGCCACTCTTGGGAAGCTGGGATTGACCAAGGCTTTTGATCCTTACAGATGACCCAGCTACCAGTAAGACAGAGCTTGATTAAGAAATGATTTCTGGTGTAGTGCCTGCAATTGCCAGTATCTTGGTCTTTGTGTCACTCCTGTTCTGTTATTATCCTGGCAGGCTTCACCAATTTTGAGACCACTTCTTGGAAACCCAAAATCCACTTGCTGCTTTGATAACTTATGCTGCCTTAATTTTTTTTCCTATGGACAATGAGCTATCATATCTGAAGGAGAATGGATGAATTCTCAAAGCAGCTTTGATCTGTCCTAGATCCTCAAAGCAGCCTGCAAGAATAGCTTGAAAGCTTTTTATTTAAAATAAGTCATTTCCACCCCTCTCATTTTGATTGAAATAGATGATGAATGCAGGGCAAATTGTACTGTAAGCTTGATCGTGAAAGCAAGTATAATTCTAAACCAGCCTTGATCAATGGCAGTTTCTGGTAATTGACTGTAATCTATCTATCTATCTATCTATCTATCTATCTATCTATCTATCTATCTATCTATCTATCTATTGCCATGGGAATTTTAAATATGGCTGGTGGGCTTTTTTGTTGTTTTTATCCATCAGCTACAAAGATGAAGCTTGAGAATGGAGGATGGGAGAAGAGGGAGGAATTGATCAGTCATGCAGCCTCAGCTGATGGCATATCCTCAAGGCAACTTGCAAGACTTGGGGAAATGCTGACAGAATTTTCCTAAGCAGAAGGGAGCAGACTGGTAAGTCTGGCTGAGCAGAGCCAGGGCTGGGGCTTCTTAGGGGCTTGAAGTGCCTCCTTAGCTGGATGAGAGAGCTTTGATAATGGAGAGTCAGGCTACTGGCAAGTTACACCCCTGGTGGAAAGGAGGGAAGGTGTATTAACACTTCTGCTGAGCCAAACCCCTCGATTTTGTCAGAAAGGCAGCATGAGAGGAAAGTCAGGAAATGTTTGACCTGCATAAGTTCAGTTCCACTGACATCCCAAACAGGTCAGGAGTGAAGGAAGGAAAATAAGTCCAGTCAGGAGGGTAAGAGCTGCCTCCCTCCTTTATTGTCCCCATGAGAGCAGCTCCCCATTCGCTCTGCAGGGTGTGACAGGGGTCTGGGTGCTGCACTTGAGTGACAGCAGCATTTCCCCGACTTCCATGGGACTGTCTGGGCTGTGAGAGTCACTCTGCCTCCCTGCCTCGGGGGCTTTGTGTTCCCAAGTGATTTGTCCTCAGCCTAGAAGTGAAGTTATCTGGAGGGGGGAAGGCTGCTTGGTTCTTGCAGAGGTGACACACAGCTGGGAGGCCTCAGCTGCACTTTGACAATGTGGTTACATTGCTGCCAAGCTCCATGTTCATACTTCATTCCCATCACTGTTAGGTGTCTTACTTACAAGTTTTTCTAACTCTTCCCATTTAATACTGCATGCTGTATTAAATGTATGTCTATAGCTTAATTGGGAGGAAAAAAAAATCTGCATTCTGCTCTGAATTAAATTAGAAGCTTTTCTGTCAGGTTCATTTTACTAGTGTGCCTGCATCTCAAATCAGCCCACATAAGGAGGGTGAAGAGGAACTGAACAGCTACTCCCTGATGCAGATCTCACTGAATATATGCAGCAGGGGCAACACAAAGGTATCTACCAGGCCCAGAATATTTTTCTTTTCCTGTACTTTCAGAAATGTGGGAGACTTAGGGAAGTGGCCCCTCATAGTCTCCCTGACCCCCATGACACGGAAGTCAGGCTGATTGCAAATATCCCCTGAGAAGTTCACACCTTATGTAAAAGAGCTGGGTATCAGATGAGTAGGAACTTCAAAACACTTCAAACAGGCACAGCACAGTGAAACTTGCCCATCGAGCTTGTTCTGTGAGACAGAGCACTTCTCCCATCAAGTTTCCAGAGGCTGAGGAGTTTGTGGGATGGGGTGATGGGGTGGGGAGCCCAAGGACAGGAAAACCAGCCTGTGCAGGGCCCCTCACAGCCAGGCTGTGCCAGGCAGGCAGCACCTCTGGGGATACTGTGCCTCCATCCCTCATCCCTGCCCAACACCTCTGTCCCCAAGGGGCATGGCACATCTCATTGAGGGGCTCATGTGCAAATGTGCCTTGGTGGAGCAGCCTGAATTGGAGCAATTGCCCATGGAAAAGTCATTCCAGCTAAGGAAACCTCCCAGTGAGACCCAAATGGCTGTAACTGTTTTTCTGTTCTCCTCTCCCCCACGGCATTGCCAAGAGGAAAAGGTTCCAGGCCATGAGATGTGGAAATTCACTCCTTTCACTTTGCCTTCCTGGGGCAGGAGGCAGCTGCAGGAATGATGCACCAAGGATCCATGTTGTACATGGCTAGCACAGATCCATGGCCAAAAAAGTGCTGGATTTTCCCTGTGTGGGTTGTCTGGAGCACACCACAGCTGTGATCTCAGCGTTGTTTTCTGGCCATGAAGAATTATCTTCAAAATGAAGGAGGTAATAGAAGACACAGGAAAACAAAGAATCAATATTTCTAGGACTGTTCACTGAAGGTAGCAGCTGACCCACAGTGCACAACAATCAACAGCCACATTGGGGTTTGCCCTCCTTCCCCCAGCATGAGCTGGCCACAGGCAGGGCTGTGTTGGATTCCCCTAATCCAATCCCCTCTGTCACTTCTGCAACACCTCTCACAGCATCCAATATTTTTCTAAGACAGGCCTAAGGAAGAGGGTATTAGTAGGTAGTAATTTTCCACTCTTAATTTCTGGTACCTAATTAAGTGTATGCCACAGTTCAATTTTGGTTCAGGTTTTAGTGTGCAGTATGATGATCCACGTAGGGTCATAATTCACTTTAAACTGGGAAGTCTGGGAACAATCTGATTTTGGGCAGCTCAGCCTTAACATGGCCTGTAAAACCAGTCCCAGGAAGAGGATAAGTCACACATATGACAGAAGCAGAGACATATCTTCACAGACAACACTAAATTATGCTGATTTAGTCAGATCTTCCTGGTTTCCTCTTATTTCTAAATTTTCCTGTTTTAAACAGAACTTGGTCAGACCTGGCCTTCCACTCAGAGAAATGGACTAAGCTTGCAGCCTGCAACATTTGGTCAGAGTAAAAGCCAATAATTTTTTTTTTAATTAAGCCTCTTTGGAAAGTTTTGTGTGGCTCACTTTACAATTTGTACTCAGCTACTCCTTTCAAGTTTGCCAGTAAAACTCAATCTCAACACAAAGAGACTATAATAGCTGTCTTTTTATCACAAAGACAACATTTTCCATGTTTTTCCCTAGCTTTAGCTTCCTTCCTGCTTTCTCTCTCCTTTGAACTGTACAACGAATGCAGCCCTATGTACATCCACCACTATCATCTGCAGAGTAGTCAGAACACATGGTTAATTCACTACTACCAACTGCTTACTGTTGTCATTAACAATCTTCATTTAATAGAAAGCTTTTATCAAAATTGGTTTTCCTGGAGTACTTTCATTTTTCCTAGAAAAGGCATTAAAATTAATTTGTTTTCACTCAGTCTGTACTACGGAGTGAATACAGCAAGGAACAAAAAAGATAAACATGTGAGAGAAACCCCAAAGAGAAGGTAATGTAGAAAGAAGCAATTGTGTTCTAAAGTAGATTATACTGGGTTGTTTTTTTTGGTTTTTTTTTTTTTTTTTTCATTTGAAAGAAAACAAAATGATTGAAGACTGGTAGAAAACACCAAATTGCAGTGGTGGTTTGGTGCACAAGGAAGATGCTCCCCTTCTCCACAGCCCCCTGTGGCTTCTTTACTGGGGGAGGCAGAAGTGGAGAAAGATTTGACCTGAAGGTTTAGGGACAGTTCCCAGGATTTTCTGCTGGAAATGCACCAGACTCTACTCTGCATTTCACTGACCTTCTTCCAGCAGGGCTGCAGTTTCCTTTGCATGTTTTTGACATGCAGCCTCTGCCCATACTGCCTGAAACCTTGGACCAACAGTTTATTATTGATATCAGAGGGGATATTAAGACACTTCAACCACCCTGTTATGCAATGAGCCACAAAAACTAAACAGGAGATAGCAATTCCATCCTTCCTTCCTTCCTTCCTTCCTT